>PITA01001825.1:35936-180458 GCA_004023965.1 Spilogale gracilis
TTCATTCCCCATTCCCCACACCCAGTGCTCCACACTTTAGGTGTCCCCAGTACCCACCACCAGGCTCTCCCATCCCTCCACCCCCCTCCCTCCAAGTCCCTCAGTTTGTTTCTGTGTCCAAAGTCTCTGTTGTTTCGTTTCCCTCCCTAGATTACCCTAGTTCCCATTTGCTTTCCTTCTGCCACTGTCTTCCAGTTTGCCCCTCATGCACCACAAGTAAGTGAGACCATGCGATAAAAATATTCTAAAGTTGAAAAAAAAATCTACAGACATGAAAAAAATAAAATAAAATAATTGAGAGTTCTGTCCAACTTGAGAATGTTTCCTGGAAGCATAATCTTTGTGCAGTAATTTTAAATCAGAAATTCTAGGCGGCGCCTGGGTGGCTCAGTTGGTTAAGCGACTGCCTTCGGCTCAGGTCATGATCCCGGAGACCCGGGATTGAGCCCCACATCGGGCTCCCTGCTCGGCGGGAAGCCTGCTTCTCCCTCTCTCACTCCCCCTGCTTGTGTTCCCTCTCTGGCTGTGTTTCTCTCTGTCAAATAAATAAAATCTTTAAAAAAAAATTCTAATATATAGTTATTAATAAAGTAGGTCTTGAGCAATTAAGGAATCCTCTTGACAGCTAGCTTGGGAGATATTTGTTTCTTTAGATATAATTCAAATCATAGTTTCCATTTTTGCCATTTTTGTCTTTCAGCCCTTCAAAGAAAAGAATGCAAAATGTAACCCATACAGCAATTGCTTTAAGTTTTTTCATTTATTTTATATCTGCACTCTTTGGGTACCTCACTTTTTATGGTAAGTATATTATTTCATTACCAATGACAAAAGAAATTATTCTATAATTGATTTCACACCTGAATATAAACTTCCTTTCTGCCTTTCATGAGTAAGTTAATTTGTTTAGGCTGCTAAAAATTCAGTGCAGTACTGTAGTAGCTTTATGGACCCTAAAAAAATTGATTGATTTTCTTTCTTTTAATAAATGTGGATCAAGTTCAAGATTAATAACTTCATATGAAAATTTTCTGAAACACCTAAGTAAATCTTAGGGACATTGGCTGTCTTTCCACAAGAAAAAAATGTGCAATAATCATTTTGGTTTTTTTTTTTTTTAAGATTTTATTTATTTATTTGACAGAGACAAACACAGCTAGAGAGGGAACACAAGCAGAGGGACTGAGAGAGGGAGAAGCAGGCTTCCTGCCGAGCAGAAAGCCCAATGTGGGGCTCGATCCCAGGTCTCCAGGACCATGACCTGAGCTGAAGGCAGTCGCTCAACCAACTGAGCCACCCAGGCGCCCCCATTTTGTTTTTTAATTGAAAATTCAATATGTTAGACTGTAGTTCACTTTGGGAGGTTGGGAGAATCAATCATCTTAATTGCAAAAGAACAAGTTAAGAAAGAAAAGGGTCTATACTTAGTTATAGTTGTATGCTTAGATACTGGAGATCTTTGCCTTCAGACTTGATTCACCCTGTTTGACAATGTGCATTCTATGACGAACCATGGTCTTTTCTCATAAATTTTATAAAGGACTCTTTTAAATTCTTTTTTTTTTTTTAAGATTTTATTTATTTGACAGAGAGAGAGATTACAAGTAGGCAGAGAGGCAGGCAGAGAGGGAGGAGGAAGCAGGCTCCCTGCTGAGCAGAGAGCCAGGACTCGATCCCAGGACCCTGAGATCATGACCTGAGCTGAAGGCAGAGGCTTCAACCCTCTGAGCCACCAGGTGCCCAGGACTCTTTTAAATTCTTATAATAACAGTAAATTTTTATTTATTTTTGAAAAATTGCCTGCTTGGTATGTGTTTTTTTTCCTGCCCGGGAAGAACCTAAAGGAAAGTAAAACTTAAAAGTCAGAACAAGAAGAAAATAATAGGCTCTTTAATCTGCAAACACACTTAATTTACAGACAAAGCCATTATAACAAATTGCACTCAATTTGTCAATTCTTGATTACATTTTTCAGCTTCTGAGTGCTTTTGTAACAACTCTCCAAGGAAACGGCTGTTACTACTATGGTGACACTTAGCTGTTATGACTGATTTATGTCGTGGTTAATAGCCTTGTGTGCATGCTGCAGGTGTTAGACAGCCATGGTTACTTTTGATGGCACTTTGCTTCTCTCCTAGAGTTTTTCCAAGTCTGACAAGTTTTTGGACAATGTTTACTTGCACAGCTACCTTTGCTAAACCAGCTACCTTTCCTAATCCCAGTGGAGAGAGTATAGATTTTGAAATCCAACACATGTGGTACAGATAACTAGTCTGCTCTAACTAGCTATGTGACCTTGAACAGGAGGCTCACCATGTGATCTCTGCCTCTCCTAATCTGTGAGAGATAATTGTGTAGAGTTGTACTGAGGAGGAAATGAGTTGTTGTGTAACATGGCTATTATAGTATCTGGCACATAGCAATCTTCCACAAAGGAGAGCTACTGCTGGTGGTTGCTACTATTATTATCGTTATTATTATAGTTTTTTATAATTTCTAGTGTTCAGTTTTTCAGCGCTTTACTTCTCACTGTTTTTAATGGAATTTAAGTTAAATATGGGAGGTCTGCAGTACTTTTTATGAGTGTGGTCTTGGAGTTTTGAGCATATGAGAAAATTGTAATTACCATGTAGTCCTTTTCTTATCTCTGTGCTATGTTAACAGTAATAAAGGCCATTCATTAATCTAAATCTGCTCTTGCATTTTATACTGGTGTGGATTAGAGTAGTACAGTATAGTAGAGCTCTGTGTATGCCATCAGGAAAAGCACGATTTCCAACATGACTATGGTACCCTGCTGGATACACTACAAAGAAACTCAAGGCAGATGGTTAAGCTTTTTTGATTATTGCTGATGAAACAGAATTCTTGAACTACATAAGCTCTAGTTTTGGTTGTTGGGTTTGTAAATTTTCACACAGATTTGAGCTCAGTAAGACTTTACTACATCAGTAAGATACTACAGCAGGTTCTCTGTTGAGATTCAGCAGAAACAGTATAACAGAGTTACCTGTATTTTTCTAAAGTAAAGCTGTCACCTGGCACAAATACTCTTCTGATTAGAGATCTTCGACATTGAGGAAAAAAAAAAACCCAAAAAAATAGGCCTCCTCCTCCTCCTCCTTATGGATAAATAGCTATCTGGAAGAAGCCACAAATGGCCTGCCATTCTCCAGGATTGCTGAGAAATAGGTAAATTATCATGAGATGCTGTAGTAAATTGTAAGAACAGCCACTAATACATTTATTGAGCTAAAATTTACTACTTGAGTGCTCAGTATTTTGTATACATTGCTTAATTTAATCCTTACAACTCTACAAGGTATAGATTCGCATAGGATGAATCGTTCAACAGGCCAGATACCTGCAGCTAATGAATAATGAGCAGTGATTTGAATCAGGTTCTGACCTTTCTCCAGAGTCAGCGCTTTTGTTATCATGTTGCCTCCTCAAGAATTAGGCTGTAGAACCCAGATTTCCTTTGTCCCAAGTCTTTGTTAGTGAGCTTTTGGAAAAACCTGGCTCACTTAAGCTTCAGGCATATCTATATATCTTTATCTGCCTACCTAGCTACCTACATACCTACCTACCTATCTGTATACCTATCTATCTGTTGTTATGTGAACACAGAGGCTAAACATTTTCATTTTGTAATTGAAGTATTTCCTACACAGGGATTCTCCTTGTTATCAGGTAAGACTGTTAATGTCTAACTTAATCCACCACAAATTCTTCAGAGTATCCACATTTTCTCTAATGAAGAAGTACACATCTAAGGAACATCTCATCATAGGTAGGTGAAAGATAGATTAAAAAGAATGATATAAAAGTAATTCCTTCTCCAGAGACAAAAAGAGATTCAGATAGTGTGTCCGGGTGGCTCAGTCAGTTAAACGTTCGCCTTCAGCTCAGGTCATGATCTCAGAATCCTAGGATCAACTCCTGCATCGGGCACTCTGCTCAGCAGGGAGCCTGCTTCTCCCTCTTTCTCTGCTGCTCCCCCCTGCTTCTCCCTCTCCCTCTGTTCCTCCCCCTGCCCTCTTGCATGCACTCCCTCTCTTTCTCTCTCAAATAAGTAAAATCTTTAAGAAAATGTTTTGTTTTGTTTTAAAAAGATTCAGGAGGCGCCTGGGTGGCTCAGTTGGTTAAGCGACTGCCTACGGCTCAGGTCATGATCCCGGAGTCCCGGGTTCGGGCCCCCCATCGGGCTCCCTGCTCAGCAGGAAGCCTGCTTCTCCCTCTCTCACTCCCCCTGCTTGTGTTCCCTCTCTGTGTTTCTCTCTGTCAAATAAATAAGTAAAATTTTTTTAAAAAAATAAAAAGATTCAGATACTGATTTTGCTGTTTACATTAGCTTTGGGAGGGTGTTAATTACATTTAAAGAACATCTTTTATGGTGTATTTCTGTCGAGATAATAGTAGCTCTCAATCTTATGGAAAAAAATTATTGCTTAAGCAGTTATCAAAAGGGCTAGTCATTAGTTAAGGCCTTCAACTCATTTTGTAAATGAGCGGCTGAAGCCCAAAGAAGTGGAGTGATCAGTTAGTCACACATTTAGTGGTATGTCTCCTGAGTACTAATCCAGTGATGGTTCTGCCACTCTGGTCATCTTCACGAACTTCATATGGTTTGACAGTGTGCATTATGCAGGACAGCCTCCTGATTTAATGGCCTATGTAACTTGCAGAGATCACTGTCAGATCCTTACTGAGATTTCTAGAGATTTATCTGATTGTACTCTATCCCTTACATATGTTCAGGCTCAGCCAAGAACACAGAATTGACTGTCTCAGACGAAGTGTTTTCATCCTGGGAAAGTGCAAAGTGGATATGTAACAGATATTTTGAATTTATAATAAGTCTAGTTCTTTAGGCTTCTAGAGCTGCTAGGGATCCTTTTATCCAGTGCTCTCAAGGCTTGGTTAATATCTAAATTTTATCAAATTACAGGGACCTATAAGTATGTACCTAGATTAATAGTACTGGTTGTTTCTAGATGTTAAAGCATTATAAGATGAGGGAGAGGAAGTGTTCCTCTGTGGAGCCAGGCTAATGCCCAAATGTTACATCATAACCAGACCATTTTAAAAGTCTATAAAATTATTAAGCACTAAGTGTTAACAGCTCATTTTCATGATTCAGAAAGTGAAAATAAAATAGTTTGCCATATTTTTTTTCAAAGGCTCACAAATATTTCAGATTTGGAAATAAGAACCCACCTTTCCTGCTTTTTTTAAGCTCTTAGTCCACTAGTCACATTGTGAGATCTTTGATACGTTAGAAAATTAGTTTCTCTCCCATTTGCTTTATCACTGGTCTAGTTCAGGTTCTTCTTACCTCTCAGTGATTATGACACTAACTTCCTAACTGTTCTTTCTGTTTTGGGTATCTTTTTCCTCTTGCTTAGTTCAGGTCATAATACACCACTCTTTACAAGTCATTACATCTCTGTGGCCCACTTCATAGGGTTTACCTATGAAGAGCTCTGCTCCTGGATCTTAAACTGGCTGTATCATCTGCCACTGTCTCTCTCTGTAGCACACCCTGGTTCAGCCAGGGTAGTACCACTGGGGACTCATTTTCTTAGATGCATATTCTCTCTGCTACGTTAGGGCTTCTGCCTGTGCTTTTCTTGCCCTGAGAGAAAATCTCTTTCCCCATACTTACATTAACTCATTTAATGCTCAGTAATCCACAGATCAAAATATTATTGTCCCCATTTTGCAGATGTAAGAACCGAGAGACTCAGAGAAGTTAAGATGCTAATAAGTAGAGGAATTTGAACATTAGTCTGTGTAGTCCCAGGATTCGGGGCCCTGTACCTTCCTGCTATTCTCTAGATCATGATGATTCTCCCCAAGCCTCCCTGGATTTCATCTTTCCTCATCCCAAAGTCATTCTTACCTTTCCTGATTCAGAATCACCATAGCCCTTTGTTTAGAACTGCCACTTATGTGTATATCTGTGTTTATCCACTTTCTATTATATGGGTGTGTCCATCTTATTGCTCCGTTATATTTTAAGATCCTTGTTTTTTATTTCCTCCAAAAGAGCGTCTTTTCCAATACACATTACTCTCAAATTTAAAAAGCACCATTCCATTTTAAGTACAGACTAATTTCCCCACAAAGTAGGATATGGAGTATGCTTGAGAGCGCTCACTTTTCATGCCCCTTGTGTGACCGGGGCATCCAGAAGATACTGTGAAACTGGAAGAACAGCACGGAGCACAGCATGGTCAGCGTTTACACACTCTGTCCCTGACAACCATACTGGCTTGCCGAGTAAGCCATTTCCCTACAACTACATTTTCTTAGGAAAGAGGATCTACAGATGAAACGGTGAAGTAGACAACATGCACAAAAGTGTAAGAGTCTAGAAAACTTTGGGGTATTGAGGAAAAGGAATTGACTTTGGTGCCAAAAGAATTGGAGCGTATAGCTCTGAGAGCTCTTCCCCTTTGTGTGGTGTGATCTTGGGCAAGTCAGTTAATATTTCTTAGCCCAGCTACCCGTCTTAATTGTTATTGGAAGGAAACACATCATACACTTTCAGTAATACATGTGAAAACACCTTACAAAACAAACTTAAATGTTTAAAACCTTCAGATTATGGAAAAGTTATTAAGAGATATTTTTATATGTATATTCACTGTCATAATTTTAGAGGTTCTACATGTGCTGGTAAGATTGCAATTTTCAAGAAGATACTTAACTCATGTCTCTGTGTTTCATAGGATAGACAAAAGGCCAGAGATGGATATGGTACTGGGAATCCAACATTTGTTAAGATCTATTTGTGGAAGAAAAATAATTTTGCTGTTATTGGCATCTTAGTAGTTTATAATGTGGTCCTTATTATTTTTTTAATTTACAGACAAAGTGGCGTCAGAATTACTGCAAGGTTATAGCATGTATTTGCCCCATGATGTCGTTGTCATGACTGTGAAGTTGTGCATACTATTTGCTTTGCTTTTGACAGTCCCTCTAATCCACTTCCCTGTAAGTATTCTTAAAGGGCTTGTTGCTTAATGTAGCAGCTCCCTAATATGGCAACACTAGTTCTTTGCAGACTAGGGTGTTTGAATCACATCTAGTCTTGTATATCTTACTCATTTGTCAAGTAATTGATCAAAGACCTCATACTTGCATATAGCCCCATGAAAGCACAGAAATAATAGTGAACCAGTAAGCTGATTTGTGCTTTTTGAGATTTAGTTTAGATTTACGCTCTCCCACAGCATTGTTTCCAATTTAGAGACTATGGTTCTTCTAAAGTTTCGGGTTTTCCCCCTCTTTAATTCTGTATTCTGTTTTCAAAAGAATGTGCATGAAGAGGCAAAAGTCAAGTCAGCAAAAATAAGCTCCTTCTGGTTTATTGTAGATTTGTTTTCACATAGACATTCTAAGTTAATTTTAGTCAAAATATTTTATTTGCTCAGGAATTATAATTAAGGGGCAGAACAGATCTTCCTTCTGCATTTAGTTGCCATATGTAAGAATCTTAAGAATTTCTGAGAAAGGGGCGCCTGGGTGGCTCAGTTGTTTAAACAACTGCCTTCGGCTCAGGTCATGATCCCAGAGACCCAGGATCGAGTCCCACATCAGACTCCCTGCTCGGCAGGAAGCCTGCTTCTCCCTCTCTCACTCCCTCTACTTGTGTTCCCTCTCTGCCTGTGTTTCTCTGTGTCAAATAAATAAAATATTAAAAAAAAAAAAAAAAAAGAATTTCTGAGAAAATGGAAATAGAGGCTTTAGGTATCAATGGTTCTGCATGAATGTCTTGAACCCCTAAACACTGAGCTCCTCAGAACTGGGTCTTCGAGATCTTTGGCCCACTCCCCGTACTGGGACTGCTCTGCCAGGCGTGTCTCAGCAGGGGTGGGGGGTGGGGGTGGTGTGTGAACACTGGTGTGATGGGAGACCGCCTGCTGCCCCACCTTGGCAGTGGCAAGTGTCATGAACTAGTTTTTATATTTACATGCTATGAAACAATGTGAAATGAAACGGTAGGTGGTGTCTCTTTCCCATAGCATGATTTCTTTTTTCTGTTTGAACCTTTTGTTCTATGTGTGAATTTAATGAAAATGATTATCTGAGATGTCATCACATAGTGTTGTTGGTCATTTTGAAAATTATGCAACCTAGAGAAATTGAAGATGAACATTTCTTCAAGAATTAAAGCAAAACAATTTTAATGAGGCATACACAGAAAGGTATATTTCTTAGTTTATGTGTCAAAAACACTTTATAATAATAGCTTATGCTATATTTTTCAAATCTAAACAGTGTAGGGAACAAGAATGTCATGGTTACTGTGTTGTACTGGTGGTTCCCTAAACAAGTATTTTGCCTTTGACACTTTTTCTTTGCTTAAATCTGTTTCGTTTTCTGTTATACAGACAAGGAAAGCTTTACTGATGATGTTTTTCTCCAATTTTCCATTCTCATGGATTCGCCATTCTTTGATTACTCTAGCACTCAATATTATCATTGTTTTACTTGCATTATATGTTCCTGACATTAAGAATGTATTTGGTGTAGTTGGTAAGTTTTCTGTTTCAAAAATTCCCATGTAACAGAATGGATAAAATTGTCATCCAGCCTCACATCTGAATCTGGCAACATCTTTTTTTTTTTTCCTCCCACTCAAAGGTTCCAGTACATCAACGTGTCTGATTTTTGTATTCCCAGGACTTTTTTATCTTAAACTTAGCAGAGAGGATTTTCTCTCATGGAAAAAGCTTGGGGTAGGTTTGCTTTTGCTTATTTCTTTTAAGAATTCTGTTTTAAGAAATCATCATTTTATAATTGACTATTTTACCTACAGTAAGAAAGTTAATGTGTTTTAAGCTATAACATACTTTATTGAAGAAGGTGGAGGTTTAAAATACTCTAATTGTTATTTATTTTTTTATTTCCACAGGCTTTTGTTTTGCTCATCTTTGGAATTTTGGTTGGAAATTTTAGTTTAGCACTAATCATTTTTAATTGGATTAATAAATGAAAGAAATATTTTCCAACTTCTTATGAAGAATAATTTACCTCTGCATGCAAAAAAGGAGTAATTCTGGAAGGTGCCTTCAATAAATCCTTTTTATATGGGTAAACATTTTTGTAAACATTATGACAGAAAAGCAGAATAAAATGGGAATAGGTAGGGGAAAGTGGGTTTGTAACAGTTTTAATTAAAAGAAATTCAAAATGTTCTTCCATATATTAGGTCTATCTTTGGGGTTTTCTTTTGAAATTAATAGATTTTATTTTTTAGGGTAAATTCAATGTTTATAGAAATATTGAGCAGAATGTATAGAGTTCTTCTATATCCTCTCACCGCCAGCACACCCATAGTTCCCCATATCATTGACATCTTGCCTTAGTATGGTACATGTGTTACACTTGATGAGCCAATATCAATACAGTGTTATTACCTAAAGTACATAGTTTACGTTAGAGTTCACTTCTGATGCAGTCCTTGGGAACTACTGATCTCTTGAGGAGCTTCATAAAAACTATGAGCCTTTCCCTGTGAGCCTTTTCTAGAATGTCATATAGTTGAAATTATATATTATCTAACCTTTCCGGCTGGCTTCTTTCAGTTAACAAATGCAGTTAAGTTTCCTCCATGTATTTTCATATAGCTCACTTCTTTTTATCATTGAAAAATACTCTGTTATGTGGATGTGCCAGTTTGTTTTTTCATTCACCTGTTGAAGGACCTCTTGGTTGCTTTCAAAATTATGAATAAAGCTGCTGTCAACATTTGTGTGCAGGTTTTTGCATGAATATAAATTTCAGCGTATTTGGGTCAATACCAAAGAGCACAATTGCTACATCATATGGTAAGAATATGTTTAGTCTTATAAAAAACTGCCAAACTGCCTTCCAATCTGCCTGTAACATATTACATTCCTGACAGCAATGAATGAGAGTTCCTGTTTTATAGCCTCGCCCGCATTTAGTGTTGTCAGTGGTTTGGATTTTTGCCATTCTAATGGGTGTATAGTTGTATCTCATTGTTGTTTCAATTTGCATTTCCCTGATGACATATGATGTTGGGCATCTTTTCATATGCTTATTTGCCATCTGTATATTTTCTTTGGTGAGGTTCAGCTCTTTCATCCATTTTTTTTAATTGGATTGTTTTTTCACTATTGAGTTTTATGCATTCTTTGTGTATTTTACATACATACCAATCCTTTAGCAGATAATGTGTTTTACAAAAACTCTCTCCCAGTCTGCGGGTTGCCTTTTCATTCTCTCAACAGTGTTTATGGCAGAGCAGAAGTTTGTTTTGTTTGTTTGTTTGTTTGTTTTAGAGCAGAAGTTTTTAATGTTATTAAATATACTGGGTCAGTCTTTCATTTGTTTGTTTTTTAAGAAATAAGCATATTGAGCTTATATACAAAATTGAATGTTAACTGTGGGCTGATGTTTTCAGCATTAATCACTAATAACAAAACTGTGGGATTATTTTATTTAGTATTTTGCCCTTTCTCCAGATCTTCTCTAAGAAACTTTTCTGATTTTTCTTGTTTTTCATTACGAGACAGAGCTGTGATGATTGGCTGTGGATTTGGAAATTTTCTAAGCTTTCTCATTTGTCACTAAAACATGTGAGTTTCTACTTGGCAAACAGAGACAAATAGTGATGATTTATATCGTATTTTCTGTGGAGGTTATAAATCATTGTTTCCCATTGATGTGGCCTATTTCTGGTTAGAAACCAGAAGCTAGATCTCTCCTCCCCATGAGTGTTCTATGTAAAAGGCACCCTGTTAGCAGCCTACCAAAGCCAGGGTGTATCAGTAAAAATGTAATTCTACCCCTGTGCACATGTAAACTAGGGAATTGCATGCAAAGTACAATTTGCATGTGTGGAAATACACACTTTTGCAGGTGTCCCCTTGCTTCTCACTTAGGAAATGGGTTGAAAAATTGACAACTGAGCTTCTCTTTTGAGTTAAGATGTTTCTTTGGCAACTTGGGATCAGCATAGTATAATGGAAAAAGTCCAGGTTTGGGGGTTAGAAAGACTTAGATTCAAGTCTCAGTGAGTTTAGGCAAAGTACTTAACCTCTCTAAGCCTCCACTTTCACATACGTATTAAATGGAGTTGATACCAATTATACAGGGTTGTGTTGAGAGGATTAAATGATCTTGTGTAAATTAGGTACAAACCAAGACAGGCTCTTTTACTATCTGATAGTTATCCCCTTTTTCCCATCCCTTCATCTGGACCAGTAAAATAAATTTGCTTTCAATCAGGGATGTGGAATTTCTTCATCTTCCATCTTGCAGAGCTAATATGTTTAGAATCTTTCTCTAGCCTTCATCCACAAGGTAACTGGCCCCACGTGCACTCTTTGTAGTGTTTCCCCACAGTTCTGCCCCCGCTGTACCCTTCTACTAATGTCTTCCTAAAACGGGGCACTTAGCCTGGTCCCAGGGGCACAACCAGGCGTGGCTTCCCATGTGGCTTCAGGTCAGCCAGAGCCCATCAATCTGATAAGCTAATTCTTGTACCGTTTCTGTTTATGAAGTTATAGATCCAAATACAAATAGGTGTTCAGCTGCTTACATAACTCTAATTCCAGTAATACCAAAATAACCCTAAATCTGCAACAGATGCAAGGATGCCCCCTGGGACAATGTTAAGTGTGATGACAGCTGGGCATCAGTTAATACATTTGTCACCTGCTCGTGGGCGAGGATCATGAGAGGTTTGGCAAAGGGACAAGGAACCTTTTGAACACCCTGCACAAAACTTAATTAGTATCAAGAAAACGTATTTGTGGAAGAGTTTTTTTTTTTATTATTATTTCACTTTAATATTCTGCCTTATCTAGTTGCCTGTTTGGAGTCACAACTTCCCCCAAGAGTTTGGAGGAAGCTAATAAAGTGGCAGGTAAGAGCAGTGCGCCCTTCACCAGGATTACCAGTACTCTGCTGTATTTTTCCTGGGAAATATAGGCCCTTGCGTTATGGGCTTAATGGTCATAATTTATTAGATAAGAACTATTTAAAATAAAACTAAGTAAAGCACAAAATATATACTTTTATAATACTTGGAGACTTGTTTGCTAAATTAGAAGATGAAGTGCTTAGAATATAAATTACTTTCATATGTTGAGGGTGAATGTTTAAACTGTACCTTCTTTTAACAGAATGTTTACTCATTAGCTTAGCATTTAAATGGTTAAAACAAGCCTTTGAAGTTAACACTCCATTAAGATGAATGGGGGAAATTCACACCTCTGCTGGTGCTGTATTATTTCAGTCTGGCTGCAGAGAAAACAAGACAGGAGTAGGTTGATTTACTGTGTGAAGGGCCCTTTAAACACCCACGGTCTGGAAATGTGTGTGTGTATATGTGTTTTCCTTTTCATCTAGAAGCAGAATCTGAAATTCAGCACAATCGAGGTATAGAGCTGCAGTCTAGAAAGTCCTATAGATTCTCCACTGTGGCAATTCCTAACTAGCATTTGATGGGCTAGCAAGTTACCAGATCAGCCCAACCTCTCTGGTTTTGTTTGCCCCTCTGTTTCTTCTACCGTGACACCTCTCAAATGTAAGTTTAGTACCCTGGTAAATTCACCAATGGAAAAGCAGAAGCGTACTATCCATTTTCAGGTAAACTTTACACATGCCTTTGAATGGGTTATGAGTTAATCATTGGCCTTCATGTGCTTCTAGAAACTTACTTTTACAAAATCGCATGTTCTGTATTTGCCTACATACGCAGCATCCAACTTTAAGAACTCCCCTCCCCCATTTGGGGAGGTGATCTCTGAAGCAAACAGAGATCAGTTGGGAAAGATACATTCCTTTTCCATGTGACCTTTGCTCCACTATTTTGTATTTGAAATGTATATTCCCCCCATTCGTGGAAGTGCCATAGCCATTTGACCCTAAATAATTCATTTTTGGAACCTAAGAATAAGGTTCTGTGAGCACAAATGAAATGGTGAGCATTATATGAGATGTTAATGAATTTGAAAGATCTCTTTTTAAGGTAAATGAATTTTTCTCTTCTCCATTCCTGTGCTGTGTATTTGCAGTATCACGTTACTAGATAGTCTGTGGGGAGCTGGGAGTGGGGTATCTCGTGCGGACACCACCAGTTCTGTATACAAAGATGGGGCATCGATGCTAGGAACAAAAGGACTCCAAACAATTAATATTAACCTGATTTTCTTCTTGGCATATTGACAGTACTCTGTGGCTATGTTAGAATTAGCCCTATTGAAAAAAGACCTTGTTTCCTGCCAGTAAATCTGCCTAGACTTTAGTTGTCATAATTTTTGGTCTTAGAACTTCTCAACCTTTTACAGTACTGAGAAATTTTTTTTTTTTTTAAGATTTTATTTATTTGACAGAGAGAAACACAGCCAGAGAGGGAACACAAGCAGGGGGAGCGAGAGAGGGAGAAGCAGGCTTCCCGCCGAGCAGGAAGCCCGATGTGGGACTCGATCCCCGGTCTCTGGGATCATGACCTGAGCCGAAGGCTGTCGCCCAACCAACTGAGCCACCCAGGTGCCCCTGTTTTTTTTAATTAAACACAACATTTATTCATTTTTCTACCATTATCCTCCTATAGTCTTCTCATAATGAAGAGGGAAAAATAGGAAAACAAAATTTTGGTGAAGGATGAGTAAAGATATTGTAGATGCTGTTTCCTTGTTGAAGTCAGAATTCTGTTTCTCGCTCTTCCTAAACAATCTGATCTGTTTTTGCGTCCTTAGGATCCACTGTCCTAGTTTGTGAAGCTGTCAATCAAGATGAGCAATTATGAGAAGCAGGAAGACTCATCGTGGGTGATGGCCAGGTGGACAGGTGGGAGTGAGAGGTTGATTTGCCTTTGGGACAAAGGAAAGGGGTGGAGAGGGAAATTGAGTTGCCAGGGGGAAAACTAATAAAAGACATAAATATATGGAATGTCATAAGGAAAAAAAGACTTGCACAGAATTGTTTCTCACTTGCTTAAATGTATATGTGTTTTATCTTTTATCGATTAATGGACCAATGCATGACACAAGCAAAGGGACTGGCAAATTTGCTGAGCAGGTATTTCCTGAGCACACAGTGTGTACTAGGAGTTGTACCTAGTCCTAAAGTTGTAAAGTTAAATAGGACATCTGAATTTCCTACCTGAGAAAAGCTCGGATAAAACTTGGAATTTTCTTACTGAACCTTTTCAGATGAACTTGATAAGTGAAACTGCTTAACTCAAAGAAAAAAAATCCATATTTTCATGTATTTACATACAGAGCTTAAGACAAAATTTAACATATATGGATAGACAACAGGTGTGTCTTTAACAATTCTGGAGTAACACTATAATTTGTGTTCTAGCTCTACTGCTTTTTGTCCAAGTTTGGATGGGTCTTTTTGAATTCTCTGAAGACCTTCATGTTTAAAGACTAAGTTTTCTCTCAACCAAGGAAATGTACCTGTTTCTTCACGTTAGATTACATGATGTTTGGGGAAAGCTTGAGCATGCTTGAATTGAGCACTGACTTGAATATATGTGGTTTTATTTGTTCCTCAAATCACGTATCTCTTCTCCCATCTCTGTTTCAGTAGTCTGATGAGAAAATAGTATTCTAGAAATATTCCTGATCAGTGCAGTTTATTTTCATGACTAAGGTATTCTTCCACAGGCAAATAATTTTTATAGTTTTGTAATAATGTCACCGTATTCTGATTTTACATCACCTTTTCCACGATGATAGTACACTTCAGCCTCGTAAAGTATGTGGTCAGTAAAAACTCCGGGTCTCTTATAAGTGAACTGCCAGATTTCTAGGTCTTGTACTTGCTTTTAATTTTTTTAAGTATGAAGGATATATGATATATATATATATAATATATATACATACATACACACACTTATTCATACACACACACCTGTTGTCTATCCATATATGTTAAATTTTGTCTTAAGCTCATCCTTCCCGCAGTTGAGATCTTTTTTGAGTTTTGATTCCAGTGCATCATCATTGCCTGCTTTTGACATCCTTCATGATCCTGCCATTTCTTCATCCCATTCACAAATAAAGATGTTCAGTGAGACAAGACCAACTATAGAGCCCGGCAGCCCACCACTAGAGACGTTTCTTCCATGTTGTTATTAATCTCTTCTTTGGGTAAAGTTGTTATCATCCTGTATTGTCATCTAATCTGCATTTCTTGAGTCCTTCTGGAAGTGTCTCCCAAATCAGGAGGTACAACTTAGATTCTCACTTATTTCCCACATTTCTGGTTGTCCTGGGATATTTCCGCTTGGATGCTGCACATTGCCTAAATTCAACATGTTCTAATTTGTTCTTCCAACTACTTTTCTTGCTTCCATTCCTGCCACCTGCAGTCTGTTTTCACACTGCGGCCAAAGTAGTTGTTTAAAAATGTAAATCAGATCATGTCATTGCTTAATTTCCTCCAAGGACCTCCCGTCTCACTGAGAATGAATCTGTGTCATGGCCCACAAGTCTTGGCTTGGTCTACACTGACTTCTCTCTCTGACCTTGTCTCGTATCTGTCTTTCACTCTTCTCCAGCCAGCGTTCTGTACCTTGAACACACTCAGCTTGTTCCCAAATGCTTACTCTTTTTCCAAGTCAGAACATTCTTGTCAATGACCTTTGCAAGCCTGGCTCCTCATGTAAGCATCAGCCCAGGTGTCACTGGCCCAGAGAGGTCTTCCCTGACCACTTGGCATAAACAAGCTGCCCCCAGCACGTGGTCGCGATGTCTAGCTGCCCTCTCGCACAGCCCGTTCCTGGCAGTCTCGCCTATTGTCAGTGCCCACCGGACTGTGGTTTGTTAAGAACCGGGACTTGTCTGTCTTGTTCATCACAAAATCCTTAGAGCCTAGAACAGTACCTCGAACTCGAGAGTGACTTAATAAATATTTGTCAAGTGTATGCATAAATCCAGCAGACTGTCTTTTCACTCTTTACCTCCCATCTGTCACCACATTGGTTCTTCCTTGGGAATGTCTCCTAGATTTGCTTTTATCCTATCTTCAACCTCCTTCCAGTCCTTGCACCTTAACCTTCATCCCTTTGTGCCTGGATTATTACAGCTCTTCTCAACCCATGCTGCTCTTCAGAATCACTTGGGGGTGGTGCGCCTGGGTGGCTCAGTCCTTAAGCGTCCGCCTTCAGCTCAGGTCATGATCCCAGGGTCCTGGGATTGAGCCCCACATCGAGCCCGCATTGGGAAGTCTACTTCTGCCTCTCCTACTCCCCCTGCTTGTGTTCCCTCTCTCGCTGTCTCTTTCTCTGACAAATAAATAAAATCTTTAATAAAAAAAAAAAAAATCACTTGGGGAGCATTCAAAATGAGAATGTTCAGGCTCCACCTCAAACCAATGAAATCAGAATCTCTGCCCAAGACCCAGCCTCAATACATATTTTTAAAGCTTCCCAGACAATTGTAATGGGCACCCACTGGATTGCTGTGTCAGCCTTCTAACAGCTGTCTGCCTTTTAGTTCATTTTGTCTGTTGTGTCTGTTGATCTCTTTGGAATTTGGCTTTCATCAAGAGCCTACAGTGGCTCCCTACTGCCCGCCACATTAATCCCACCCTCCCCTGTGTCATCTCTTACGTTGTATTTCATTCTTTTCAACTCTTACCTACATTCTAAGATACAATGAAAACTGTCTGGCACTTGATTTGCCTTTCGTTACCCTGCTGTCTCCTCCTCCTCTTTCTTCCCCACTCTGACTTCTAGGTACAACCCGGCCTGTCCTTACCCCTCTCTTCTGCCTCCCCAAATACTTCCCATTCCTCAGGGCCTGGCTCAAATTCCACCTTGTAAATACTTCATTTCCCATTTCAACTTACCTCTCATTACGTAGATAAGTCTTTTGGTATGTGTCATTAGTACCTCATAATACATTTCTTATTTTTTTTATAAATTGCTTTGTGTTGTATTTTTTGATTGGTAATATTTTAATGTAAGTGGTACAAATTCAAAAGTTACAAAATTGCCCTCCTTCATTATCTGCCCCACGCGTCCAGTTTTCCTCTTTGGAAGGAACCAATCTTACATCTTTCTTTATCTTTGCAAAATATACCCTAAGCCTATGTAACTATATATTTATATAGAACACACACACACACACACACACACACACACACACAAATATTGGCATACGACACGCAATCCTCTGCATCTTGACTTCTTTTTACTTAGATATTTAAAGATATGTATAGATACATAATTTCACTTGTAAAAAAAAAAGCAAGAAATCTGTCCTCTTAATAAACCTTTAAGTGTACAATGCTATTATATGTACATTATTATACATACAATAGATCAATCTGTAGAACTTTTTTTATCTTGCATGACTAAACTCTGTGTCCATTGAACAAAAACTCATTTTCCCCTCTTCCTAGCTCTGGCAACCATCATTTTACTTTCTGCTTATATGAGTTTGACTGCTTTAGTGGAATCATGCAGTATTTGTAACAGACTGTTTCACTTAGCATAATGTCTGCACGTTTCATCCATGTTGTAGCATAAAGGTTTTCCTTTTTAAGGCACTACAATACTTCATTGTATGTATATACCACAGTTTCTATATCTATTCACCTGTCTATGGCCATTTAGATTGTTTCTACCTCTTAGCTATTGTGCATAATGCTGTAATAGACATGGTAGTATGAATACCTCATTCAGTTCTTTTGGATAAATACGCAGAAGTGGAATTGTTGGCTCATACAGTAAATTCTCTTGTTAATTTTTTGAAGAACCTCCATACAGTTTCCCACAGTGGGTGCACTATTTTACATTCCCACCAATAGTGCACGAGGGTCCCAATTTCTGCACATTCTCACTAGCATTTGTTGTTTTCTGGGGTTTTTTTATAGTGACCATTGTAACAGATGTGAGGTGATCTTCTCATTATGGTTTCAATTTGCATTTCCTTAACAGAGACATCGAGCATCTTTTCATAAGCCCAGTGGCCATTTGTATGCCTTTGGAGAAATGTCTATTCAGGTCCTTTGCCCATTTTTAAATAGAGTTATTTGGGGGGAGGTTGTTATTAACTTGTAGGAGTTCTTACATATTTTGGATACGTAAGAATATGTAAGAATATTATCAGATATATGGTTTGTAAATGTTTTCTCCCATTTGCAGGTTGACTTTACTCTCTTGATTGTTTCCTTTCTTGTGCAGAAGTTTTAAGCTTGATGTAACCCCACTTGTCTATTTTTGCTTTCACATTTTGTTTCTGCATCAACACATCTCAGGCTGCCTAGAGGCACCTGGATGGCTCAGTCAGTTAAGCATCGGACTTGATCTCAGCTCAGGTCTTGATCTCAGGGACGTGAGTTCTAGCTGCATGTTGGTTTCCATGCTGAACATGGAGCCTACTTAAAAAAAACAAAAACAAACAAACAAACAAAAACGGGGCGCCTGGGTGGCTCAAAGGGTTAAAGCCTCTGCCTTCAGCTCAGGTCATGATCTCAGGGTCCTGGGATCGAGCCCCACATCAGGCTCTCTGCTCAGCAAGGAGCCTGCTTCCTCCTCTCTCTCTGCCTACCTCTCTGCCTACTTGTGATCTCTCTCTCTGTCACATAAATAAATAAAATCTTAAAAAACAAAACAAAACAAAAAAGGCAGCCTGATTCTATTTACAGCTGCATAGTATCTCGTTCCTACCCATTTAACTGGAATTCTGAGTCAAAGGGTATGCACATTTCTAATTTATATAGCTATTACTAAATTGCCCTCCATTACAGGTTTTACTAATTTATATTTTCACCAACAATGTAATAATTACTCTTTACTTTGTGTGGTGTTATTTAGCTTTTCACATTTAAACATCTTCTCTCCCTGACTCAGTTGTAATTAACCCCAAAACAGAAGCCATGTCCTTCACATATTAGCTTGTACACAACACCTAATGCCATAAGTTCATTCCGTTGGTGCTCAGTAAGTATTTGTTAAATCTCACTTCATTGTGTGTTTAAGGAGTTTCTTATGGCTCTCTTTCTTATGGCCATGTGAAAGCCGTGTCCTTTACATGTATGTGTGCTGTTCCTGGGAGAGGAGGTGATGTGTGCCTGATAGTCTGAGGAGCGATGCCGTCCATTGCTGTCGTTCTTCTGGATTCCATGTTGTCCTTGCTCGGGTCACCTAGTCCTTGGATCTGTTCTCAGGTTTGTTTAGTTTGAATGATCAGTATAAGCACAGCAACTGACACCAGACTTGTGTCCAGGACCCTTCATGATCTAAAATTTCATATCGTAAAAATATGGATAACACATATTTATACCATTTAGTATAAATTATCTAAATAAGCTCTTCTCTGTGAGTTTTTCCCAACTTTTTGTGAACAATTTCATATATACATCTGAGTTGGAATAATGTATCCATGTACCCGCCACTGAAATTTAACATTTGTTCATAGTTGGTTTTGCTATATATATAAATATATATGCAGGTAGCACAACAACTATGAACAAATGTTAAATTTATATGTAATATACAAAAATATATAAATATCTGTATATTTGCTGAATGATTTGCAAGTAAGTTGCTGATATTCCATTGGGTAGTAAATAAAGCTGAAAATTAGTTTTGTAAATACTACCTGTGAACAAATCTATTTTAAATGTTTCACAACTGTTGTCCTCTCGCAAACTGTATCTCTTTGTCCAAAAGGATAAGCAGCTGTTTGAAGCATCTTTTTCTCAAATGCCAAAAGACTTCTGTCCATGAAAGAACAAGGTTTAAGGGAGGGGAAGCAACTGGCATTTTAAATTTCTCTTAGCAGGGCACCAGGTTGGCTCAGTCAGTGGTGCTTGCAACTCTTGATCTCAGGGTTGTAGGTTCAAGCCCCACATTGGGTATAGAGATTACTTAAAAATACATAATCTTAAAAAAAATTTTTTTTCTCTTAGTACTGGGAAATATCTTTCACGCCTTTATTTAGGAAACTGTCTTGATAAGTCATTGAGGATGCAGGCTTTACACTTTCACAGTTTACTAAATTCCTATGAGTTGTAAAATGGTTAGTTTTATGTTATGTCAATTTTACCTCGATTTTTTTTTTAAAAAGGTGAGACCTTATGAGAATGAGTTGGCAGGAGAAGAAGAAGTTGAAGAAATAGGTACAGCACTTTTTGTAAAGAGCACGTGGATTTAGGGGTTGAGGAGAAGCCAAAGGAAAGAGGCCGTGGGTGCTGAGCCAGCGGTGGGAGTCTGCAGCCTGTGAGGGAAAGGGGCTGAAGGGTATTTTACAAACAGAAACATCTGATAATTTGCCTCCTTCTGTCTCCTGAAACCAATAAAAGCAATACACAAAAATGCCTTGTGTGAGCTGGCTTGTGTACACAAAACCCTTCCCCAGAGCCACACAGGGCAGAACGAGAATAATACCTTCTGTGCTAGCCAGGGGATCAGAACCCCCAGAAAAGTGGACCTCAAAGCCAGCGATGACTGGGAAAAATGTAAGCCACTGCTTCTTCCCCGAGTGCTGGGGACGTCAGAAGGGCTGTGAGGCCCACCCCTCTGTGAAGGTGTGATTGAGCCAACTAGACTTGGCTCTCAAAGTGAGGCCACTTCAGGGGACATCTCAGGGGACCCCAATGTCATTTCATTGACTTAAAGTCACTTGTGGTGATTAGTCTTCAGTTGTCCTTGTAGGGAAATGCCTCTCTTTTATAAGACAAAAGACCAAACTTCAAAGAAGTAGATCTCAAGAGTTGGGGCAGCTCTGTGCTTCTAACACTTCCCCTTAGTGGGTCACATCCCTGGGTTCCAGAACCAAACGTGGAAGCTCAGAGACTGGTCTCCCAGAACTTGCCTGCTATCAACCTAAGGTGTTTTGTGTTTGGGATCAGAACCCCTTGACTCCACTTCTAGTTGGATGGTAAAAGTAGGAATCGAAAGAAGTGGGCTCTCTAGGGAAGGGCACCCCCATTAGGAAAGAGTGAAGACTATTTTTGGAGTTCCTTCGTTCTCTTACTCAGCTCTGTTTATATCGGAGGGAGTTGGATACTTTAAATGAATGGGAGGTCATCAGTCTCATAAAATAATATACCAATCGTGGCCACGCCCATTTGTGGATGGTCGAGGCACCAGGCCAAGCATGTGATCACGGGTCATCTGAAGTAGTCACAGTTCTTTGCCCCCACTTAATACATTGGAAATTAAAGTTGAGAGAAGTTAGGAAGTTAAAGGACTTGCCCAAGGTCACACACCCAGAATGTAAACATGTTTTTGTGTGCTTAACTACCCTGCTAATGGTTAAGTATATCCAGCTGTTGGAGTTTTTCCCCATAAAAAGGTCTGTTCATAATAGATATGTAGTGTTCACCAACTGTATAGAAGCTGCTTTATTCATTGAAATGTTGCACCTGCATCTAAGTCTCTTCTCTCACACCAACCAGACAGCATTGGGCCCACTCTTTGTCCTCTGAGTCATGGTCTATTGCCACAGCATTATTTTTTTGTTAAGTATTTCAGAGGAAAATTCTCTGCAAAGGAAAGGTATGTGGGCTTTTGGTAGAGCAGGAATATTTTCCAATATTTGTCAGTCAGACTTTGTGAAAACTTAGACCCCTTGAAAAACAGTGTTAGAAATCCAATTCTGTGTTTTAGCACACTCTATAAATAAAATTTTTAAAAATCCAAATATAGCTCTGACCATCAATCTGATTCAGTGTTTTCCAGACTTTGGATTTCTTTTGGATCCTTAGACCTTCAAAATAGGTTTTGCGGACAGTCCTAAGATTGCCAACTTTTTATATTGCAAATTGATGACGGACATAAAGAAAAACACTTGCCACCTATAATCATTATACTTTAATGTAAAAACAAAGGTCATAATACAGCATAAAAATATAATAGAGTCCTTTAAATTCAATAGACCTATATTTGTTAAAGACTTGCCACATATCCCCCTTCCCTTTTTTTAGCTCACTTTCTCCCCAGTAATTGCTAATCCTAAAATTCAGAAAGGAAAAATATCTAAATAATGCATGTTTTAAAAATTTACAAAATTTGGCCAACATTTCAGTATTTTGGAAAAATAGTATTTCTACTGTAAAGCTTCATAGGTTTATTAAGTCAATCAGTAATGATTATAGCAGGATAGTATTTACATTTCACAGGGAAGCAAAATACTTGGACATTCCCCATATCTTTTTCTAAGGATTTGCCATTCATTTGCATTCCAGTAAATGCTTTCACTCATCCAGAATAGTTCTCAACTTATTAGCTAACCAGACTAAATAAATAGACTTGCATTCATGCATTTTAATGTCAAAGTAAAAATGGTTTTCCCAGATTTTTTTTTCTTTTCAGTCAAATCCCTCAAAAGATACCTAATCACTCACAGACTCAGTTACTTAAACATTTTACAATGTTGTCACTTCTCTAGTAAAACAAAAAGAAACTTGCTTTCAGTAAGTCAAAGAGCCATACTCTCGCAGCTTAGAACTTTATTCTGATGAGAAGATTCTTAAATTCCATTTCCAACCTCATTTGAAAGTAGATAATTTTGTCACATAGGTACATGGCATTGTTCATTACACACAGTAATTATCCCTTAGTTGGTAAATCACTCCTGGAGCTCACAATCCAACAGAGGCAAGCTGTATACAAAAACTAGGATCATAATATCAGGAAGGATGGGGTTTGGCGTAGTACACGCCATGTGCGCACTAGACATCAGTGGACCCTTGCTGAGAGACTGACATAGCTTGGTGAGTAATGGGAAGAGTTAAACCTCTGCTGGACAAGTTCATAGGAATGGAGGCTCATGACCTGGGTGAATGGGAAAGATTTTGCAGAGGAAGTAACAGCTGAGTAAAATTTTAGGACAACCAAAGTAGAAATAATAATGGAAGGAATGCATTTCCACTTCGAAAGAAAATAAATGCATAAAAAAAAAAAAAAACCCGAAAGGTATATTTTAGAGATAACGTAAAAGTTAGTCAGGAGGGGCACCTGGGTGGCTCAGTTGGTTAAGCGACTGCCTTCAGCTCAGGTCATGATCCTGGAGACCTGGGATCGAGCCCCACATCGGGCTTCCTGCTCAGCAGGAAGCCTGCTTCTCCCTCTCTCAGTCCTTCTGCTTGTGCTCCCCCTCTAGCTGTGTTTCTCTCTGTCAAATAAATAAAATCTTTAAAAAAAAAAAAAAAAGTTTGTCAAGGGTAAAGATGTAATGAACAGTTTGAGAAATAAAGCCAAAGGGTAGGATCCTGGTTGTAGACAATTCTGGAAACCAGGCTGAATTTGGACTTTTTTTTTAGAGTGAGAGCACACACCCATGTGAGCAGCAGGGGAGAGGGAGAGAGAGAATCTTATGCAGACTCCATGAAGATCACAGAGTCTGATACGGGACTCGATCTCATGACCCCCAACTATGACCTGAGCCAAAATCAAGAGTTGGATGCTTAACTGCGTGAGCCACCCAGGTGCCCCTGAGTTTGGACTTTATTTTTTATTTTTTTTTTAAAGGTTTTATTTATTTGACAGCGAGAAACACAGCCAGAGAGGGAACACAAGCAGGGGGAGTGAGAGAGGGAGAAGCAGGCCTCCCGCGAAACAGGGAGCCCGATGTGGGACTCGATCCCGGGTCTCCAGGATCATAACCCGAGCCGAAGGCAGTCGCCCAACCAACTGAGCCACCCAGGCGCCCCTGAGTTTGGACTTTAAATTGAACAAAAGGTAGAGTCTTGGTTGAAGCCTTTTGAATAAGGCATGTTCCAAAAATGATCTTATTTGCCTCTCTGCATTGACTATCACCATCCTCATCTTCCAAAAGATGAGAAAAAGCACATTCAGTCTTCAAGGGCTGGTCATCTAAAAACCAACACTTAATTTGTTCGAAAGTCTCAGCTCCAGGGGGCACGAGGAACTATTTCTGGAGTTGCGGAAAATCCCCCATGCCCTCAGATCCTATGAAGACCCCTGACATCTTAAAGGACTCCCCATGGGTTCTGCCTCCACACTTTTGCACAAAGCCATTCATGCTTTGTTCCCTTTCCTCTCCAAAGTTCCTCCTCTTCCCTCAAAACCTAACTCAATACTTGCCTCCTCTGGAAGGACTTCTAAGACTGACATCATGAAACTATTTTTCTCCATTATCCAGGAAACCCATCCCTAACATCTTGGTGGTACATTTAAGTTCTCTGCATTATGAAGTATACAAATTCGTATATATTTACATCTAACCACACTGTAATAGGCTTTAGGGAAGATACTATGTGTAGCAGCCCCTTTATATCCTCTGTCTGGGACCTGTCTCCCATCCTGCCCCCGTTCCCCCCAGCTTCACAGTACAGTGCAGTGGGCTTGGTGAGTGTTGGTTTAAGAGCTTGCCCTCAAGAACACAGGATTGCTTTGGAGCTGAAGACCTATAGGGTCTGTGAAGTGTGGGTTTTCACCTCTCTTTGGCTCCAGTTTCTTTTCACTAGCACATACAGAGCTTCTAAAAACAGTCCCCACCAAGACAGCAAATATTTCATAAGCTTTCTTTCTATCCTCAATGCCTTCAGTTTCTATGGGCCTCCAGTTGCTAGTGATGATAGGAATGCAGGCTAGTAACATGGTCATGTTTTTAATGACGGGGATCAGGCACCACAAATAGTAAAGCATTAAACAAAACAAAACAAAACAAAAAACAAAAACCCTCAATTCTATCCAGGCTTAATGTCTTCCTAACTCATTTTTACCCTACTTCATCCACTCTCTAGGACCTATGACTAACAATGGTAGGTCAAATACCTGCCTCATTCCAGCCCTCCAAATTTTGTTTTGTGATCTCTAGAGCCTGTTTGTCTTGTAACTTGCTGTGGGGAGAGGCTGAGGGAGTCTGTGATGCCAGAGGAACAAAGGCACACTTTCATCTCGGGTTCTGGCCCTGCGGGAGCCACAGCACCTGAGGATTTGGAGCTGTGGCCCTCTTCCTTGGAACTTGTGTCCTCCAAAAGTGTCTCTTAGGCTGCCTGTCCCTGCAGGACTGACTTGACTGCTACCAACTGCAGCTTTAGAGTCCTACCTCATGGATGCAAATCCAAATAGCCCAGAATCAAGCCGGGGAATCAAGTCAGAATGGACTGCTTTGCATGGAGGAGCTTTGTCACTGAGTGAAGCCAGTCAAATTCCCGGGGCTCCCCAGCTCTCCGGATATAGGAAGTAGGAAATAAGCTTTACAGGGCCTGAGCTTCCCCTCTCCGGCGCCCCCCCCCCCCACGCAACAGGGTGGGCGTGATTTGAATATTCACTGCCACGTTGGCTGCTACGGCTGCTACGGCCCAGCACTGGTCACTGCCATCGGTTTCGCTTCATTTTCCTGCCTCAAAATCCCCCTGTGCACGCTAGTGGTTAATACAGCAGCCGGGAGACGCCAGACAGCTCTAGGCACCTGGTTCAAATTTAAGGCTCATTTACACATGATGTCACACACGCATTGTCAGCGCAAGGGAGGTCAGGATGGTTCATTTTGGGAAGGTTCGCATTGTTGAGTCTTTACAACACTCACTGCTATTAATGCTTTAACCATCTGACTTGGATTTCGGTTTTCTGGCATGAGGTAATCCCAGGCAGTAGATTTATATGCTGAACGGGAAGCCAGCAGTGGTGGCTAATCATGCTGGTTTGCAGATCTGCACCTCTAGAGCCTTGGGATGGAATTAGAGGGCCACATGGCATGCAGCAAATCATGGAGGTTTTGAGCAGAAGGGGAATTAGCCAGACCTGGAAGCAGGGGCTGTGAGGGGGCGGTTGCCTGAGGTGGGAGGCTTGACTGAGGAATAAAAAACCGAAGTTAAGTTGGACAAGGGTCTGAGCCCAGAAGCCGTAGGATTATTTTGTCTGGCCAGTGTTTGGGGGTCACTGCTTGACCCATCCTTTTGTTCACCATCCGCAGACATTCCAAACCTTCCCAGGGCCAATGCAAGTTTCTCATGTTCCGCCAAATCTTTCCTGACCACCCAGCCCATGGCGATTTTTCTCCTGAGTCCCCGAGTACTTTTGTCAATAAAATAAGGCAACTAACAATTGCTGAGTATTTAATGTGTGCTACTTGTTCGTTTTACTCCCCCAGCAACCGGACACCAAGGGCACTCTAGTTTCCATTGTGCGGACGCCGAAATCACTTCCCAGAGATTAAATAACGTGTCCAGTGCCGGAGCTGCTCAGAGTGAGGATGGAGGACCGATTCCAAAGGCCGGTTCTGAAGCAGGCAACAGGACAGTGCAGTGGGGCTGGGTGGCCCGAGCTGCTTAGCGCCGCGTGGGCGAGGCCGCCAGGGCCTGCAGAGACCCCATGGGGAGCAGGCGGCAGAGCGCGCGCGGCCCCGGCTGGCAGCAATGGCAGCGCCGGGACCACGCTAGTGCTTTCTGGACCTCCTGACTGCCTTGCACGGTGGCTCCCGAGGGTATGCTCTGGTGGGTGGAGGGTTAACCCCCTCCACCCTCATCTACCCTGTGCTCTACCTAAAACATATTAAAATGTTAAGATCTTTGGGCGACCACCGCTCTCACTTGCAACCGTCCCCTGGCACACTGCGTATTACATCTGCAGTAAGAGTCTTCCTGCCTTAAGGAAAGTTCAAAGTGTGTGCCTCAAGCTTGCTGACTGCCTGGATTTTGACCCACCCTATTGCCATGGGTGCCTGGCAGTGGGCTTTCTCATCCTGTGAGTGTCTGTTTTCGTCAAGCAAGCAAACTTAAAATGGGGATAACATTGGCTATGACGGCAGCACCCTGAGGGGTACCTCCCCGGGGCGGGAGAGTCCAAGGGAGGGTTCTGGGGGTGAAGGCCCCTCTTGAAGAATAAGTGAGAGCCAGTGAAAAGGAGTGTGAGGGCACCCCAGGCAGAGGGAGCCCCCCACAGGTAAAGGCCTAGAGGTGTGATCACATGCAGCCATGAACACACCCGGACCTGACTGGAAGGGCTCTGGGGAGAGGGTGGAAACCCAGGTCATCCCTGACCCTTCTGTGCTGTCTGCTTAAGTAACATGGATGATGCCCTTGCAGAGGCAGCTCTGAAGACTCTTTTTTCGGGAAATGTCTCCTCAGAATGACCCTGCAGATGTGGTTGTTTTCCCAGTGTCCTCTTATCATTGAATATACGTAGGAATAATTGAAAAACCAGGCAATTGAAAGCCCCTCTTGTAAATCACTATTGCTTCAAAGCAGACTTTAGTGTTCGTTTGTAAGCCATGCTGAGTATCTCATACTTGCCCCTCAACACTTTCCCACCCTGCTCTCAGTCAAGGAGGTGGTCCTCTGGCTTCCCACTGGGTTCAGCCAAAGAAGGACACCTATGGGAGGTCAGAAAGGAGAGGAAAATGATGTCATTGTCATTACCCCTCTCTACCAGGCATGTTGGCTGCATCTCTCTACCAAAGGCACAACTCTTGTCAGGTGGCCCTCTCCATGTAGCCATCCTTGCTGAGGGCTTCCTCTTTGCCCCTTCAGTCAGGGCTAGTAATAACTACCTCTCCCTCATTGTTACTAGCTGTTATAGGCTAAACTGTGCCCTCTCCCAAATTCATATATTGAAGCCTTAATCCCCAATACTTTGGAATATAACTGGACTTGGGAGATAGGGCATTTGAAAAGGTGATTAAGTTAAATTGGGGGCCCTTGGTGGGCCCTCATCCAATCTGACTGGCGACCTTATAAGAATAGGGAATTTGAGGGCGCCTGGGTGGCTCAATGGGTTAAAGCCTCTGCCTTCAGCTCAGGTCATGATCTCAGGGTCCTGGGATCGAGGCCTGCACTGGGCTCTCTGCTCGGCAGGGAGCCTGCCTTTCTGCCTGCCTCTCTGCCCGCCTCTCTGCCTGCTCCTAATCTCTCTCTCTTTCTCTCTGTCAAATAAATACATAAAATCTTAAAAAAAAAAAAAAAAAGAATAGGGAATTTGAACAGAGGAACGACCACATGAGGACACAGTGAGAAGGTGTCCACCATCTGCAAGTCAAGAAGAGAGGCCTCAGGAGAAACCAAACCTGCCAACACCTTGATCTTGGACTTCTAGCCTCCAGAACTATAAGCAAATACATTTCTATCGTTGAAGACACCCAGTCTGTGTTATTTTGTTACAGCCGCCCTAGCCGACTCATACATTGGCTGGGAGGGTACTTCGCTGTCCCCCCAGGGATTTCCTTAAACTCTGCTTATTACCTTGTATAAGGTTTCTTTACTAAACCTTCCTTTTGAGCACATCATCTGTTTCTTGTTTCCTGACTGAGAGACAAGCTTAGCCTCCAAGAGGAGGGCTAAGGGATAAAGGTGAGGAGTAGGTTGCAGAAAGCAGCTCCCATGTCAACTCCCTCCATTGTGTGAACGCACCAGGCACTCTAGTGCTACTCCAAGACATCTCTCCTCCTTGGGAGCTGAGTGACTGTGTTCCTCATTCCCTATGAGCTTCGATTTTCCTATCCGTGAAGCATAGATAACGACATCTACCTCTGTAGGGGTATTTTGAGGTGAATGTGGGATGCAAATATGAGTTAACTGAGAATCCCAAACCCTACAAAGAAACGGTGCTTTTCTAAAGCCTCTCTGTAAGCAATTTCATTGATAAATATGCAGAGAGCATTTTTTGTGCAAGAGCACGGTGGTTTTCACTTTGAAGGACAGCCCTGAGTATGGTGGAGGAGGGGGCTCTGCTACTTGCTTAGCTGCCCCTATTCACTCTTCACTAAAAGCAAAGAAAGAAAATCAACCTTTCCTTTTCAACACTGATACAGACCCCCATACATACAACAGGCGAGTGTGTGTATCTCTCCGTCCTGTCCCTCTTTTCTGTTAAGAACCAACTAGAAGCCAGAGCAGCTCAGACCCCTAACAAGGCACACAGTTTGGAGCGGGAACACATAGTGTCTTCTGGATCCCTTTTTCTATTGATAATAAACATGGCTTCTCAACCACTTTATCATCACCTGCCAAGGCTGAAACAATCTCCGCTGTCCCCAGCCGCCACTTACAAAGAGGGCACTTTGGCATTACACATGGGGAAGCTGCTAGAATGGGGGCTGGTCCCAGGTTCCCAGATGACGCTGTGGGGGCATAAACAGGCACTGGAGACTGAGAGTCTGGAAAGCGAAGGGCCCCAGGGGGCTGCTTGCATCCTCATTGCCCTCTCTGTAAGCTGGGTTCTCTACTGACCTTTCCCAGCACGGGGCAGAGGACCCTGGCTTCCTCCTCAGCTGGACCTCTGGCTCTCCACAGGGTAGGGCTGGCTCCCGGCTGGTGCAGCTGTCTCCAAGGCATTCCTGTGAGTATGAAAAGCACACTGAGGAATGAAATGGCCCTGTGGGCTAGCCAGGTGAGAAGACAATAAAAAGCTCAAGATGTAGACATACAGAAGGAACATCACCTCCACTCTTATTAATTAAACCAACAAACTCGAGACAAACTACAAGTTGACTCCTGTTTTTGAACCTGTCTGAGAGTGATGTTACAGGGCAAGCAAGTAGGCTGAAATCTAAGGATCAGCAGGGGCGTGTGGAGAAGCACAGGCCACGAGCTCTTGCCTCCCTGGGTGCAGATGCAGCCAACAGAAGTCACCTGGAGCAGGAAAAGAATTAGTGGAGAATGAGAGTGGGCTGGTGAGGGAGTGTGAGCCCCTGGGAGCACATATATAAGGAAGTTTGCAACTGTCTTGCAGGCTTTTCTCCATGAAGCCCAAACAGGCAGTTACAGAAAAGACAGGCCAAAGTCCTGAGAAATAATCCCTCCATGGGGCTGTCTGGGGAAGGGAAAAACAGCCACTGTGAAGGGACCTGAACCAATCCCCTCCCAGGCCTCCTCGCCACTTCTGGAATAAAAGCCTTAATCTGCAGGAGATAGAACAAAAACCTTGTTTTCCTTAAAGCGCTCATGAAACTGAGGGAAGGAGACAGAAAAACTAAACCCTCCACCCTAACCAAGGGGCAAGAAATTCAGAAAATGAAAACTAGGATTTTATTGCCCACAGATGTAGTCTACAAAAAATGCTGAAGTTCTTCAAGCAGGAACATGTAGCAAAACAAAGATACGAAGAGCACAGAGAATGAACAATTGAAGGTAAAATACATTACAAATTTTTCAGTTGTTCTGAAAAGACAAATGACAAGAATAAAGAGTAACAATGTATTATGTGTGTTTAAAAATGCTGTTCATACAGTAGAAGACAATTTTTAATATTGAATTAGTTTTTCTTTCTCAGGATAAACTCCATTCGTTTATGAAGTACTATTCTGTATTTTTCCACCTGAATTTTCACTTTTTTAATATTGATGAGCAGTTTTAGGCATTTGTCATTTACTTAGTGTTTATTTCCTGTATTCTTTTTAGATATCTCTAATTTTTTAAATGATTTCTGCACCAATGTTCATGTGCAATATTAATAGTTTTTTAAAACAATCTTTTATTTTGATTGAGGATAATTCTGGCCTCATAAAATGAGATGTGTGACCCTCTCCTATTTTCTGGAATATGTTGCATATAAAAGGTGCTAATTTCTTTTCTAGAGGTTTGATAGAATTTTCCAATGAAACCATCTGAATCTTCCTCTAGGTTTCTTTATTTTTGAGGTTTTCAGATCTTTGTATGTATAATCCGATCCCAGCAGTTTGAATATAATATATCTTGGTGTGTTGGCTTCTTTATTCATTTGTATTTATGTTGCCTGGGGTTCTCGGCATGATGTCTTTCATTAGTTTTGGAAAATTTTGACCACTGTCTTTTCAAACATTTGTCTCATTTTTTTTTCTTCTCAATTTTTTGCTCTTTCTCTCTTTTTTGCCTCCCTTCCTTCCCCCCCCCCCCCCCCGTTCTTTTTAAAATTCCAATTAGAGTGTTCAATACTGTTTCACAGCTCTTGGGTTCTCTGGGCTTTGGGGTTTTTTTTCCTATTTGTGATTCAGTTTGGTTATTTTTATTAACTTACCTTCAATTTGACTGTTTCTATCCTCAGGTGTGTCTAATTTATTTTTGAGCCTGTCAAAGGCATTCCTTATCTTTACTGTGTATTTTACTTCTGACATTTCTACTTGATTCTTTCAACGGTTTTCATTTCTTTGATAAAAATTTTGGTGTGTTCCTACATACTTATCATTTCCACTAGGCTCCTAATATATTAATATATTGATTATTTTAAATTCCCTATTTGGTGATTCTATCTGGATTGTCTCTGAATCTGGTTGTGTTGATTACTATGTCTCTTGAGAATGGCTTGGATTTTTTTCCCCCTTTTTTATGTTTCTCCTAACTTTTTATTGATGCAACATTGTGCATAGAACAGAAAGCTAAGGTAAATAGTATTTGTGCCTGGGAATAGACATTTACCTTGTTCTGTTAGATTGAATGAATAAAGCAGGATTTGAGCTGGGTTTAGGTTTGGTTTGGGGGATTTTTTTCGTTTTTTGTCTTTTGGGTTTTTTTGTTTGTTTTGGTTTGGTTTTTGTTTGTTTGTTTGGCTATGATTGTATTCAGTGCATGACCAGATTCAAGTTATTTCAGCATCACCTTATGTTTATGATCATGGCTGAAGTATCAGAAGTTTTTTCTCCATGTTCTTTCTTCAGTTGCAGATTTCAGCCTTCACTTTGTATCTCTGCCTCAGAAAGGTTCTTTCTCCATGTTCTTGCACCAAGCCTGTGGGGTGGACTGCTGTTACTTTTTATTGGGAGGGTTTCATCCTGATGTAGTCCCAGACTGGTCCTGTGTATCTGGGTCTCAGGAGTGGGACTTACTCAGAAATTCTGCCCTTTCTCCCTATGGCAGTCGAGCTATGCCTTCTGTCTTATGCAGGAGAACATGTCCTGTCCCTTTCCCATTAATAAGAGACTTCTTAGAGAATCTTGAGCCCAGGACTCTTCCCTGCCCTTTTCCCAGGAATAGAGGATGTTTTGTCTCTTACCCTTCTCCCAGCTATGGTGGGTCTTCATCTATGCCCAAGTGCAACAGAGTTTACTGACTTTCCCTAGTGGCTTAAGGGGGAAAAGGTCTGGGTATAAATCTGTGTCTTTCCCTCAGCAATGCTGCCTCCCTTCCACAGACCGCACCACTGAGGGGAGCTGCTTTGGTACCTTGCCCTACTTTTAATCCTTTCTCAAGCAGTGGGTGGAGGCCTCTGATGAAAGCCTGCAAGTGGGTGTAAATTCCACTTGTATTTCCAACCCCCAGGGGTGCTATACTTTTAGGCTAACCCACTTTTAGCCTTTAACAATTGATTACAATTTTTAGCTGAATTCTTTTCTTTTTTTCTTTTCTCCTCCTCCCTCTGCTCCTTCTCCTCCTCTTCTCCTCCTCCTTCTTCTTCCCCTGCTCCCCCTCCCTCTCCCACTTCTTCTTCTTTCTTCTTCTTCTGTACCTGGTCTGTGTTCTTCATATACTCAACCACAAGAAAGCCTTTGCTTATGTCTCATTTCTCCTTGTAGGGGCTGTCTTTCCATAAATTTCATGTTTTTTGATTCTGTATGAGCTTAGCTTTCTGATGGGTTTAAGGAAATTTATGGTTTTGTAGTTTATCTGAGTTTCTGTGCTGGTACAGATGGGAGAGGCACTATTTTCAGCTTTCATTACACTGGATGGAATTGGGACTCATGTTTTCATATCTAATCAAGCATGTCTACTCTCCTTCCTCTTCCTTTAAAAATCTTTTCTTGGCTATTCTCATGTAATTGTTCTCTTAAATACATGTTAGAATTGCTTTGTCAAGTTTCTCATCTCCCAAACTCTCCAAAAACATTTTTTCTGATTGAAATGGTGTTAAAATATGTAGAGTAATTTGGGTCCCAGATGGTGCCAAAACTCCCATCCCCTTGATCTGAACATAGCAACCAAAGTAGGTCTTGTGATTGGAAGAATGCTCAAAGGTCAGCCTACCTTGAAACTTTGCTCATTTGCTCTGGTGTCTTGAAATTCTAACATTAGAGGTAAGAGAAATATTCCCAGAATCGTAAGGGATTGAGATGCATGCAATTTGCCTTAGAAGGACCAGTATAATAACTAATTTGCAACCATCACTCCACTTACAAATTAAGACCATGGAACGAAACAGAGTATTGTGTATTTGAGTGAGTATGGGAATGTGTGTGTAAAGAAGGGAACAAGATTCTGTTAAGGACATGGGTGCTGGAAGGGAAATTACTGAATCTAGAACTGAGAGTGCCTGAGTTGTTGAAAATCAGAATTCTTAAACTCCTGGTGGAGAAGGGCAGTGGGAAGGAGATCCCCTCAGTCACCTTTGTGGTCCTCCCTCATCAATCTGGCCACAAAGGAAGGCCAGAGACAGGGCAGGTGAGGCTCCTGGAGCACCTGGGGCAGGGTGCTGGAGAGGAAAACCCTCTCCAAGAGGAACCAGCAATTATCACACCTGTTGATTTGTGCTCCCAAGGCCTTTGCAAATAGGAATCTCTTGGAATCCTCTGAAACAACCCATCAACGATTTCAGAAAGAATTTTCCAGGAGGGGGAATAAAGACAAAATTTCCAAGAAAAAAAAAATACAATTCCTGATGTTTTCCACAGACTACTTTAGAAACAGAAGGAATGATGTGATCCAACACAAGGCGATGAGGTTTGGTTGACCTGGGACATTTCACAGACCGAAAGCTGGAGCCACATAGCCTGCATGGATGCCCCCATGTGGGCCTGAGTTCTGATTTTTAAGATGCACCATTTTTGTAAATTAATATTGAGTTTTTAACCAATTCCAGCACCTCATTAAGGAGGGGCCTGTTCTTTGCCAAACTCTTCTGAGAGAACCTGCTGGGTTTGAGTGTAGGTGTGAGCAAACATTTCCCAGTGTGCTCTGATGGGGAAATATTTATTTTGTAACACTCCTCCATGCCCCCAAACACAATTTTGTGACATGTTTTATATGACCATGGGGATTTGGACTAAGATTTCATATCCATAATGTACCCTAATATTGAGAAACACAGTTTTAAGTGTGTTTTTTTTCTTTGGCACAGAGAGGGTGCTGCATTCTGAAAAAGTGGGCCTTCATGGGAATTTCCCTTTAACCCTGAGAAAAAAACAATTTGGGAACACATAAGACTGTATTTGGTTTGGGATCTTGAACCCTGGACGGTCTCTGAAGGAGGTGAATGGGTATGGGAAATTGTTCTTAGCTATGCAAGTGGGTTTCACGATGGCCTGTAAAAATATACATTTTCTATCTCCCGAAGCTGCTATGCCTTTACTAAAGCTGCTGCTTCTTTTCCCTCTCCTTCTTCTTTTTAACACAAAAGACTTTCCACAAAGTCAATTTCTGCTTTGGAAGGCTAACATTTAGAGCAAGGTATAAAGGATCTTTGCCAGAATAAATACCACTTAAGGCAAAGATCTCCAAGATTTGGACCCGAAGACGCTGGAGCAGTCCCTGCTCTGTGGACATACGTCACCCTCATCCAGCAGCCATGGGAAAGCTGGCCTCCCTGCTAGGCAAAGCTGCCACATTAATATCTAGCACATGTTCTAAAGGTGAGATGTGATTATCTAAGAGAAGGCTTGGTCGGGAGAAACCAGAGGAAGGGCAACAGCTCTTTGAGCCAGAATCCTAGAAGGGGTCCCAGTCCTTTCAGTGTCCTCTTATGTATGTTAGAACATATCCCTGTGGGCACCTTCATGGCTTGAGTGCCAGGTTTCATTGTCCCCAGCCAAGGCGAGTTTTTGAGCAGAGGGATCATTCATATACAGCACTGTTGCATCTGGAACACATGGCAGTTCAGTGATCTGGGATCACTAGAAAGAAGGGTAGAGATGTGTTGTGGCCAAAGACAAAACTTGGGCTAATGTTCCTAAGACCAGCCAAAGGGCCTCTGCTTTAATTAGTGTCCTGCTGGTAGTTCTATTTGGAAGGACTATCGTTTGTCACTAAGATAAGACCTTTTATTAGAAGATGATTTTTTTATAAAATAGGAATGTAATGAAACTGGTCAGCAGGGGACACTTTTTATATATGCACTAGCAAAAGTCAAGTTCATCATCTGATACACAAACACAATAGGAAAGGTAGAAGCGTAAGTTCAAATATTGGTACATTGTTTCATGGTCCATCCAGCATAATATTTGCTTTGAATAATGATAGGTAGAGGGCATAGTTACTGGCTTGTCAATTTGGGAAATATATCCCTCCTCCCACAGACCGTTTTCTCTTCATAATTTACAAGATGCCTTAATCCATCCACCTCTAAGCCAATTATCTTTTACTAGTTGTCCCTGTGTAAAAAGTTAGCACTACTTTTTATCTTTCTTCTCAGTGTGTAAGCAGTACTTCTTATTAGGTAACTGCATTTACATTGATCTCCAAGGTAGAAAGAAAAAAGTGATTCTGTTATTTTGGAATTTGGAAACAACTTTTCATGTTTATCTTCTTTATCATGTGTAACTTTCACAAGTTTATAGCTTTTTTTTTTATTATTACATTCTCCCTCATCTTCCCAGGAAGAAGACTTTTTTTTTTTTTTTTTGGCTGCATAGAAATTATTTCATTTTCTTGACCATATTATTACTGCATTTCTTTGGATCTTCTCCATTTTTGCCTTTCCAGCAAAGAGATGTTTTGAAAAGCACTTATTTGGGAAATAACATCAGCATGGTTTTATTATTTTTCTTGCTTCATTAAACACCAGTTAGCTGTACTAACAGCTGTCAGTAAAGCCAAAAGTTAGTTAAGTAAGTAAATAGTTTAGTTTAAAAATAGAAGTGTTGACACAGGCATAATGTATTAATTTGCTAATCCTTTTGGGACTCACACATGTAACTAATTTTGTACACACTCCTATAACTGCAAAAGATCCAAGGTGGTGATGGAACTGTGGTGCCCACACTTAGCTATCAATGATCAATAAATTGGTAAATTGAGTGTACTGATATATTTACACAAATAATATGACTATACAGTGTGCAAGTTAATTAAGGTTCCCACAGCAGAACAGCTGGAGAAAACTCAGACATAATCTAGACTAGCCCTATATTCCTTGGCTTGGCAATACCCCAAATAGGCAAATTCAACCGTCTTGTAATTCACGCTTCTTTCAGTAGGCACTGACTATGGCCAGCACTGGGTCAGGCACCAGAGGCAGGAAGATCCTGGGGTCTGGTTCTGGTTATGAATGTAGCTGATGCCGGGTTTGCTAAGCTGCTGGTTATTGAGAAGATTGATGCACGAATATCACTGCCAAGAGGAGGGGCAGGCACGCAGTGAGCCTTGCCTAGGTTATTATTAAAGTGCCATCATTTTAACTTTGTTTCCCTAATCAGAAGGAAATGGCCTCTGTAAAAATGAGCTGTGCTGTCCTAGAAGTATGAATGGAGAGTGTTGAGGGCCCAGGGAATTGGGGGTGCAGGTTAGGCCACCTTGGGAATTTGGGACCTGTCTCGGGAAGAAGTTTAATTTGGGCCTCAGAAGCTGGAGGGAGGTGAGGAAGAGCTTTCCAGGTTGGGGGAACAGCAAGTACTAACTACTTGTTCTTGCTTCATTTTGAGGCAATTTCCTCGTGTTTAGGGCTTTGGAGAGATAGGGAAAACACTGAAGGCTGGTAAATCATTCATAATAACACTTCCTTTCCAGACTGTAACCTGCCCAGTTCCCCTTTTCTTTCTTTGGGGATTCACTTTCACCTCTTTTGGTGGAAAGGCAGCTACGAAGGCCTTGGCAAAATCACAAAGTAAATATAATATGTTTGCCCACTCCCTTCTCAGCATGGCATCCAGTTCCCCGCCCCCCCATGCCCACTGAACTCAGGAATTCAGGTGTCCACCTTTTGGAGGGAAAGGAACTCGCAAGCTCATTGTCACAGGACAAGTCTGGACTTATATACTATCTGTATCCTCATGGCAAGCTGAGGCTGTTCTAATGCGGAGGTTCCCCAGAGCAACGAAATTTGCAAACATTTCGGCAACCTCTGGCAAAGGGCTAACTTCTTCTTTTACTAAGTGAGAACATTAAAAAAGAAAACAAATTCCTACCTAACATCATCAATCCTTCCTAAAAAAAAAAAAAAAAGCCTTCTTTAACAACAGCAAATAGTGGAAAGGGTAGTCCTTTCCATGGAGTGTAACTGGTTTATGAAAAATCAACTACCTTTATTTTGCCACTGACTGTGGTGGTCATTTGGGAGGCAGTGTACTAACGAGAGGGGATAAATACCTAAAAGTGGGAGGTCAGCACCTGCAGGGGCCAAGTGGGACCAGATGGAGAGGGTCTCCATTTGCTGTGCTGATCTGCCTTCTGTTTCCACCCTCGGATCTGTCTGTGCCTGGGTAGCTGGGCTCATCAGCCTCTGGTTCGTGTCTGTTATGGGAACCCAGCCTCGGTTGCTAGGGTTGACTGCCCAGACTGTCAGGGTCAGGAATTGACCTAAATGGACCTGTTGTTAACCAAGGCCATATCAAATCTCCTTAGTCATCCTCCCCATTTCAAAACATGGTTAAAACCCATGCTTGACCACGGCCCAGGCCTTGGAGAACACATTAATTCTGAATGCCCACTGATGTTCAGAAACCTTCACTGCATCGAGGGAGGTCAATGTGCTTGAAATATTAGACTGTGACATAAATGCCGTTCTGAAGGTAACTGCCACCTTTGAGGCACCTGGCATTTCAGGCCAACTTGAGACGTATCAAGTGTCAATAAAGTTTGATTAATCACAGCAGCCATGCCAGTCCACTATGGACAAGATCAAAGTGCTAGCATTAAGGGATGAAATATGCAAAACCTGCATTTCTATTTTTGGTCTCAAGGACCAAAGGAAAACCTGTATTTCTATTTTTGGTCTCAAGGACCACAGGACTCAAGGAAGTAGTGCTGATGGCCTCACTCCTCTTGTACTGTGATGCCCAGGGAGAGATCAGCCTGCAGCTGAAAAAAGGGATTCCAGGTAGAACTGGGACTCCTTACAATTTACTGGAGCTTGCTCAAGAGAAATATCCACGCGTATTTATTTATAGCTGCTGACTCCCTTTCAGACACACTCCAAATTCTTGAAATTGAATTCTTGAAATTGATCAGGTTGTGATCACTGATTATGGAAATATTGAGCAGTTTAAGGCAGGCCAGGGAAAACCTTTGTCATCAGATTCTGCATTAAATCCTGCTGTGTGCCTTGGGCCACTATTTGATCTTTTCATTGCACTTTTGTGTCTGTAAAATGGGGACATTCCACTTGCAAGGTAGAATTGTGGAAACTAGAATGACTTTACAGTGCCAGGCAATTAGTTCTGACAATTATGGGCAATAACTTTTCAGGGTGGGGGTGAAAAAGTCTACTTTGGCATTTCCTTCCCTGTCTGGGCCAGCAGTGCGGCTTGAGGGTTGTGGGGTACTATGGTCTCTTTCATTGTTCTTGCTTCCAAGAATGTTTCCTTCTGCTGCTATCACACAGGCAACACAGTGACCTTTGAGGGTGGCATGAGGAAGTGGTGAGCAGCTTCTTGCTCTGGAAAGTCCCTCCCCCACGGTGCCCGCACCGTTAGTGCCTGCTCACAGATACATGTGTCCTTCCAGTTAGGTTGAAAAAAGTCCTTGTATGGGCCCCAGCAGGGCATGAAGCAAATACTGGTTGATTGACTTTGGAAACCAGGTTAGCACAAAACAAATAGGGCTCAGGGACAGGGAAAGCAGTCAGATGAAAAACTCCATTTTCCATGATCATTCCTACCTCTTGCTTACTCCATTAAAAGACTGCGTAGAATGCTTCTGCTCATCCAGACCAAGTTCAAAGATCAGGACATCCAAGTGTAATCTCTTATTTAATATTAAAGTTCGCTTCTACTGTCAGCATTGCACTTTGTAAACACTTGGTGCTCAATAAATGCTGCCTGGCAGATGGAGGTTCCGATGCCCACCAGCTGGTCTGTAAGTACTGACTGCCTAGCTCCCAGAGCTGGCTTCTGAATCTCGGTGTGTGGCACAAATCTGGCTAAGCCCTGCCCCTCCCCCCCAGCACCTGTCAATCTCCTGTCCTCTGTGAAAGAGCCTGTTTTCTTCCCTGCTGGGCCCCCCACTTCTCCAGGATTTCCTCAGTGCTGTCTGGCCAAGTCTCACTGCTGTGGGAGGTGTTGCTCAAGTAAATCTGGAATGCTAGTCGGCTCTAGGCAGGGATGGCTACAGATTGTTCACCTTCCTAGCAGCCTGGAGTGGGGGCTGGGGGACAACAGTGAGTCTCTGAAGTCTGGCCCGCTGAGGCCCCAGCCCTTCTCCCTCTGGCACAGGCCAGCTGTTGGTGGTGTCCCCTCCTGAAGGATGGAGAGCCATGTGATCTCGAGGAGTCTGAGGACAAGGGAGGGAACCCAAGGGTGAGCATGTTCTCCGCTGAAGCTCAAAAGCCCCCTCCGCTGGAGATGGGCTGTGTACCCAGCCAGAGTCCCAGCAGGAAGCTCACCCCATCCAGTTTGCTTGTGTGTTAGTTCACAGCAGCATGGCTGCAGAACAGGATCAAATCGTCCAGTTCTTAATGCTGCGGCATGCTGCCATGAGAATGGGCTCAACTGCTTTTCAGTATGGTCATTATGATCTCTTAAACTTCCCTTCCCTGTGAAACCCAGCATGAGTCATGGCTGGAGAATCTCACTCCACCCCAATACCACGAGAAGCAAAAAAGCTGGCTTCCTGGGGTTTCTCTTCCTGACAGTAAACCCCGTTGTCCCTGCAGGACTGTTACAAGTGAGCTGAGGTTATGGCCAGGGAGCCCATAACCTGGCAGGAGCGAGGCTTCTCCTTACCAGCTCCCTCCGTGTCGAGGAGGGAAAACTACTGTCTGCTCCAGATTTCCCGTGTCGGGGAGGGGGGTGGTGGAGGAAGACCCTTAGGCCTAGCCAACACAGAGGGAGCTGCCCTGTGAAGTCCTCCTTGGCCAAGGTCACTTGGGCCGTTTTAACTGTGAAGGACAAACCTCACTTAGGCCTCTATATTCATGTGACCAAGTACCACAGATGAAAGGGGCTTAAGCAGCAGAAAATCATTGTCTCACAGATTTGGAGTCTGAAAGTCTGAAATCAAGGCGTTGGCGGGGCGCTTCCTTCTGAGCTTCCTTCTCCTGTCAACATTGCACTTTGTAAACACTTGGTGCTCAATAAATGCTGCCAGGCAGATGGAGGCTCTGATGCCCACCAGCTGGTCTGTAAGTACTGACCGCCTTATGAATGTGTCCCCAGCCTCTCTCCCTGGCTTGTCAGGGGCTGTCTTCACATTGTCTTCTCTCTTGTGTGTTTCTGGGCCCAAATTTCTCCTCCTTATTAGGACACCAGTCACACTGGACTGGGGCTCATGCTAATGATCTCATTTTAATATAATATCTCCTAAACATTTTCTCTCCAAATACAGTCACATTCTGAAGTACTGGGGCTTAGGACATCGATGTATGAATTTTTGAGGGGACGTAGTTCAGCTCCTAACAGCCTTCTAAGCAAAAGTTTATTTTAAGGATGCTCACCGCCCTGAGGTGAGGTGGGCTGATGGGAGCGGCCACTCCAGGGAGTTTTTCTTTCTCCATCTCTCTCTCTCTCTGGCCTTTATGTTCCCTCCAGGTGAAGTCAGGGGTTTCTGTTACACGTATTCCTAATACTGCTGTCTCTTACGGAATTTCCTTGTATGGGAACTAGACGGCGTGTTGTGAAGTTGGCGGATGCGCGCCTCTGTGCCAGACTGCAGGCAGCGGGGCCGATGATAGTCTTGTTCTTTGCTGCGACCCCAGCCTTGACCCAGGCACGACGCATGAAGGTCCTTAGCTGGTCGTTGTGCAGTTGAGTGTCTCCCCCTCTCAGTGCTCCTGCTCCCCTCTCTCACTATTTACTGGCTAATTCCTCAGTAGCCTCTGATCTAATTTACCAACATTTCTGAGTCACATTCTGTGTACCATATTTCACTTGATACCATTTGTACTTTACCCAATGTTCTCCTTTAAAATAATTCACATTTGGTACAAGCAAATTTACTTTATTGTTATTATTATTAATTTATATTTTAGAAACAGAAAATATGTGTGTGAGGTGGGAAAATGGAGGGTGGGAGTAGGGGGCAGTGACAGAGGGGGAGAGAAGATCTATGTTTAACACTGTGCTCCCCAGGGGCTCAGGCTCATGATCCTGAGATCACGACCTGAGCCAAAATCAAGAGTTGGAAGCCTAACCAACTGAGCCATTCAGGGACCCTAAGAAAATTTATTTTTAAAAGAAACATGGTGTCAAAGTTTTGATATTCTACTTAGGTTTAAATGAATATATGATAAATATTTAACTACTTAAAATAAAAGTTTGTGTACCAGTTAAAGTTCTCTCCTGAACCACCTGTTCTGCTCACGTCCTGGAGGGGGATTGTCTACCCAGCCTAGCTTATTGTCTCTCAGGTCATATCAAATAGGGTGCTCTTGGCTGTAAGTAACAGAAATCCCAGGGGAGCGGACTTAAATAATGGCATTTACCACCTCATACACCTGGAGTACTGGAATTGTGAGTGTGAAGACTGGCGGTTTTAGGGGCTCAGTTATCTCCTCAGAGACCGAAGTTCTTGCCACCTCTGGCTAGAAGCTTCGTTGTTGGTTCAACTTCTGGCAGTAGCAAGATGGCGGCAGCATCACATCGAGGCATGGTGTGCAGGGAATAGGGGAGATGTCTGTCATTTTCTTTCTCCTAGAAGTCCCCTAGCCAACTTTCCTATAAATTACATTGGCTAGAACTGAGTCACATGTGCATTCCTTGGAAAGAGAAATGAAATTTCCAGGTCTTTTGGGTTAGAGAGGATTTTGAGGTGAGGACCGCAGTGTCCATCAGATATGTCAATGATTAGCTTATGGACAGGTTGCCATCGAGGCAGGCCCACTGTAGGTCCACTCAGTGGCTACCCCTCGCCCCAACCCAGCCTCAGTCAAATGCAGTTTCTACCACAGGAGGGTGTGTGGTATGGCAGGTGCCACAGTGGACACATGTGTGCTCTCCCTTCAGGTGACCGTCTCTGTGCCTTCAAGCTCTGCCTGGCCTCAGGATGAGCCATCAGCTTCCAAAACTCTTCTGCCTCCTCCCTAATCCACCCCCCACCACTCTGGCTCACAGCAGACCTGAGCAAACTAAGCCAGCACCAAGCCCACCTTGGCCCCGGGATCTGGAAAGAGAGACTTTGCCCTGAGTCTGCTTTTGATGGGACTGGGCCAGACCCGCAGGGCTCATTTTCTCTGTCTCCTGCTAAATTCCCTGGCTGCTCCTCAGCTGTCAGGCTGCCAAGCCCCGAGCGTCTCCTGGCTCCGTCTGCCGCAGGAAATGGGCCTGACAATTGTTCTTCCAGAGCTGGTGATTTTTCAATATGTATTTGTATGGATCCCACCCACACTTCATCTCTACAGCCCAGCTTGTGTTCGGCTCTGATTTACTAAGCACGTACTACAAGCCCAGCTTTGTACTCAGCAGCGTGGGGGGTGGGCGCAGAGGAAGCCTCAGACACGCTCTCTGCTTTGGGGCTTATCCTCCAGCCATAGCCACAGCCACACACTGGGAAAGTGAGGTCACCAGCTGGGGGAGGGGGCTGTCGGGCTCAGTTTGGCTATAGATCACATCAGTGGTCCAAATGCAAAACGCTCTGTGGGATCCAAGGAGGACAAGAGGGATGGGGGCAGGGTATGCACTGATTATTCTGTCTGCCCCAGACTCACGTCCAGAGACTCTCTTTTCCCTTCTGGGTGCCCTGGGAGAGACCACTGTAGACCGCATCGACCAACCCCTTGGCCCCATTTTCTAGGTGGGCTTTGCCCATGGAGCCACAGGCAGTAGACTGGATGGCAGAACAAAAGGAGGGGCTGCAATGTTTCCCCCCAGCTTCCTCCCTGTCTTGTTCTGGAGGATTCTGGTTTGGCGGTTTCCTCTAAAGCCACAGCTCCTGGAGAGCACAGGATGGTGTGGCTTCCTGCTGCTGCTGGGTCCCTGTGTCCCTGTTTGGTTTCCCTGAGTCTCTCTGCCTCCTCTGAAAATAGTCCCTTTATTCTTCAGCATTCCCTTGTGTGTGCTGGGACACAGACTATTGAACTATCTTAGGGAATACCCTGGAAGGAGCAGAGCCTATAGCTGGGCATCCAAGCAATGGCTGAAGCTGAATATGTGGGGAAGAGAAGAAAGGGCTTTCCAGGGAGTGGGGCAGAGACTCCAGGGAGACACAGTGTAGGCACAGAGCAAAGGCTGATCAGGGAGTCTTTGACCCGGGGCCGAGGGACTTGGCCTTTGTCTCTTGGGTTGCATATGGGCTAATGGAAGATTTTGAGCTAACGAAACAAACATTTGACTTTATTAATGGTTTTGTTTTGCTTCTGTTTTCTACCTTTTCCCTGTTTTTGAGTTTACTAACAGCTAACATTTCAGAAACACTTACCTAGGGGTTGAATTGTGTCCACTCCAAAATTCCTATATTGAAATCCTAACCCCCAGTATCTCAGAGCATGACCTTATTTGAAGACAGGACCTTTACCAAGGCAGTCAAGCTACAGTAACATCATCCGATGGGGGGCATGACTGGTGTCCTTGTAAGAAGGAGAAACTGGGAGGGAAGGGGGTGTGGGGAGACCTAGGAGCAGCTGGCCATCTGCACAATAAGGAATGGGACCTGGGACAGATCTTCCCTGACAGCCCTCCGAAGGAAGTACCCTGATGACTTCTGGCCTCTAGAACCCTGAAAGACACAATTTCTGCTGCTTGGGCCACCTGGTCTCTACCACTTGCTAGAGCAGCTCCAGCAAATGACTCTACTTCTGGCATGTGGGTCACGTGTGCGTGGACAGGGACTTTGGGCCGGTTCTCCCCACTGCCCCACCTCGCAGGCAGCCTCCGGCCCCGCTCCCTCTCCAAACACTGGCATTCTGGCTGTACCACTTAGGGCTCAGGCGCCTCTTCTGTGGTTATTCACATCCTCATTTATTGAGTGCTTATTATGTGCCAGGTGTTTTTCTAGGGTCTGGAGAGACAAACAGATGAAAGTCCTGACCATCCTGGAGTGCACTGGACATATATGTCAGTCTGTCTGTCTCTACTGGAAGAAGAGCTGCTCTGTAAGACATGACTGGGTCTGTGCTGCGCCTGACACTTGGATGTCTGTGGGATGAACAAGAAGGAGACTACGATGAAAACATGAGTATTTTTGCCCCAGGTCAGTAAATGAAGTCCAGGCTCCAGATGCTGAAAACTAGATAAGCTGAGCCTTGGGATCACTATGGTCAAACTCAGTATCTCTTTTCAAACCACAGGGACAGAGGACGTTGAGCATGAGAAGGGCTGAGCCACTTTACGGTCCTTGCTGAAGCCCGTAGCTCCCAGTTGTTTATTTGATGCACAGATGGCATGACTCAGAGGACCTGAGGGATGTTTAAAGGAGAGGGACACACAGACTTTCTGTGGAATGTCTATTCTGGTTTCAAGCACATCCAAATGCCCAATTAGTTTGAAAGAATACTGACCTGCCCATAGACCAGCAGGGGCCTCCCAAGTGCTAGTCCATCCAAGGACCTCTGGCTACTCTGTGAGGAGCAGGGCTCAGTGCTATCTGGTGTGACAAGCTTCTAGTGTGATCTGAAGCTCTGAAATACATATTTTCAACTGCATTCTTTATTGGAAGCATGAAGAAGAAAGAAGGTATTAGCTTGCTGGGGGCCTGATATAATGCACAAAGCAAGAAGATTATATATGCTGAGCGAATCCTTCAACCAATACCTTGGGAATTATCACAGACATTCACATCCCCCCCCCCCATTTTCTTCTAAGGCCTCCCGGCCAACTCCTCTTCCTCATCTTCATCTCTCAATGGCCCAGGAGCCCAGTCTCTTCTTTTGGGTCAGAAGATCATGAGTATGATCATCTTGCTGATGTGATTACACTTCAGTTACTCTAACCGCTGCCAGACATAGAAGTCTAAGATACCTAAGTCTGCAACAATGGGAGTGCAAAATAATACAATATTTGCAAAGTGGATGACACCAGCCCTGGGACCACCACTTCTGAAAGGCTAGGACGCTAGTCTGGAGTGATGGCCAGACTCCCAACACCAGACCCTGGAATTAAGACAGCCAGGCCTGTTGCCCAGGGGTCAAACATCCTCAGGGAACTCCATACTGCTCCAGCTCTCTTTCTCTCTCTTTTTCTTTTTAATATTTATTTATTTATTTGAGCATGCACAAGTGAGGGGAGGGACAGAGGAAGAAGAGAAAGAATGTCAAGCAGACTCTCTGCTGAGTGTGGAGCCCTACAAAGGGCTGGATCTCATGACCTTGGGATCATGACCTGAGCCAGAATCAAGAGTCTGACACTTAACCAACTGAGCCACCAGGTACCCCTCCAGCTCTCCTTTTCAACCATCATCCCAATAAGACTACACTTAGATAATAGCCATTTGTACCTTCTAGTAAAATGTGTGAGTGATTTTTTTCACTAATGTATTTTTTGTAACTAGACTGGTTTCTAGATTACCTCGTTACAATGCCATTATACTCACTTTTATCCTGCTGTGCTGTCATGAGTGGGAGAGAAAGGGCAGAGGCTGGCCAACAAGCTGGGAATTGGGCACAGGCATGGGGTGGGCCATGGGGGTGTGTTGCCCATACGAATGTCATAATCTTGTATGTTGTGGCAGAGAAAGTTGGGACCCAAACCTCTTCCAGGTTATTAAGAGATGGGCTTCTGGAAGACTCATTAACAGAATGCTTTGGAAACCAGCTTGGAAAATTTGACACATTGTCACTTTCATCTGCTAAGCAGCTTACAAACATTCTCCCAGTCCTTCCCATGACTCCCTCCAACTTCTTTGCTTCAGCCTGACCATCTGAATTTTCCAAGTGAGATCACAGACACAGAGTGGGCTGGCTCCAGGCTCTGGGAGAGTGTCAGGGCAGATGGGAAGTTTGGGGACAGGAGCCATCAATCTTCTGGAAAGTCACCAATTTCATTTGATCTTTTGTGATAGTCAAAACCAAGCTGTCGCAAGACAACGAATGCCTGAATTTCTCAGAGCTCTAACCTCCTACGTGGGAGCAGTCCCAACCCTTCCCCTGAGACACCTCCTGCCTCTCCTGGCTGATGGGGATGCAGACTTCCCTGGGACTGACTCCTGGCGCCTCTGGGAATGTAGCTAAGCTCAGGACCCTTTGCAAGAGTGATATACCCCAGGGACCAGAGCTGCCTCTCGGATGTTTTAGAATGAGCACTGCAACAGGCAAAACCCAACCCAAAGGGATAGGGGACCTTAGGAACTGTGTTCGGATTCACCTCCCCTCTGACATCTGTTGCAATAGCACAGAGTGAAGTCTCTGCTCTTCCCGCCTCCCGCCGTGAGCAAGACCTGTCCAGCCCACGCTGGGGAGGCAGCCGCCGAGTTAACGTCTCTCTTTTTCATGTATGTCTCTGCACCTGCCTGGTGAGAGGCATGATGGATGCCCTGGGCTCCCCAGGGGGCCAAGCCGAGGGATGACCCGAGGTGGGAAAGGAAAGCAGGTTTGTAAATAAACAAGGGCAGAGTCGGAGACCTGGGCCCTGGCTCCCGCCATGGCTTTCCGGGCTTCTGACGAGGGGAGCTCCTGAGGCTCCCTCTGGGGTGGCTGGGGAGTCCGTTATTGTTTTTGGATTTCACGAAGATGAACTCCAGATGATTTTCCAAGGGCTGATTTCACAGCACATTTGCTCCATCTGAGCAATCACTCTCTGCAACAGTTGGATTTCCATTCGCATTTACCTCGTGTGCCCGGAATCAGGACTGTCTGCCTCCTTAGGGTCGAATCATTTTATTTTCTTTGGGATTTGGCCAAACCCTTTCTGTCGGCCTTAGTTCCATCTAGGCATTTCCATTTGTGTGGGGGCAAGACCAGGCCAAGTTCGCAGAGATTTCCAGGGCATGGGGACAATGCCCACTCTTTTTAGAATATAAAAAGTGGGGAGAGAATCACCAGTCTTTTAATTTCACAGAGAGAGACTTAGCTACGCTGGAAGATGTCAAAAGCCAGAATGATACTTATCTCAGGAGAGATCATGTTCTCTGCCAGGACATTTCCTGAGGGGATAGGACCTGGATGGACGGCATTACATGGGGCAAAGCACCCAGAGATGTGGAGAGGGCAGGGAGCTAAGCGTAGCCTGACTGAGCTGTTTGGGGGACTGAATGCCTGGGATGGAGGGTCAGCAGATCTTGCATTGAGAGGCTTGGTGTCCTTGTGTGTTGAGTTGCATCAGACACTCATTGCCTTTATTTAATTTTGTAGCTTCCAATTTTTCTATTATTTTTACTTTTGCACTACAAATAAAACCAGCCCTGAAAGTCAACGTACAGGTCATTTTTTTTCACTCAAGGAGAGATGTTTGTGCCTAACCGAAGGTTTTTATTTGAGGTGTACTAAGCATCATTAAGCATTGCTAAACTTTTGAAGAAAGCATTGTTTCATGTTTTAAAATATAATACAATGTAAAAAGATTTAAGTTTGTATAAAATACATACACGTGAGAAATAGGTATTATATATAATAGAAATTTAGTATAAAATCACGGGTATATGTTTATGATGTTTTTATAAAGCAAATGAAAAATTCTTGTTCCTCTGATTCTTTTTTACCACTGGGTTTTGTTTATTTTCTTCTGGAAGGAGGGAACAGGCAGAGGCACATAGGCTGTGGGGACTTCTGCCAAGCCTAAGTTGACCACAGTCAAGAACGTTTGAGGGCACAGTCCAGGAAAAGGATATTGAGAATAATTTTTCCTAGTTTCCTCTCTTCTTCCTCAAAATAGTTTGAGAATTAATGGTTGGGCAGTGAAGCATTTTTAGATCTCTACAAAGGCAATGGTAGAAAAGTTCCAAGTGTAATAATATATATCATCATCTAAAACAAAAATATTTGTTTTATCCACCTGAAGGTGCAATGGGCATATGGGTTGGTTGTCTTTTTTTTTTTTTTAATCTAAGTAGAGTTGACACTCAATGTTACATTAGTTTCAGGTGTGCAGCATAGTAATTCCATAAGTCGATACATTATAGCGTGCTTACCACAAGTGTAGCTGCTCTCTGTGACCATACAACACAATTATAGTACCACTGACTTTATTCCTTATGTTGTACATTCCATCCTTGTGACTTATTCATTCTATAAGTGCAAATCTGTATCTCCCGCTCCCCATCACCCATTTTGCCACCCCATCCCCTTCACCTCTGGTCACCACCCATTTGTTCTCTGTATTGATGGGTCTGATTCTGCTTTTAGTTTGTTTATTCATTTGTTTTGTTTTTTAGATTCCACGTATATTTATGGTATTTTTCATTCCCTGTCTTATTTCACTTAGCATAATACCCTCTAGGTCCATCTATGTTGTCACAAATGGCAAGATCTCATTTTTTTTTAAGATTTTATTTATTCATTTGTCAGAGAGCGTGCACATGCACATAAGTGAGGGGGGGGCAGCAGGCAGAGGGAGAAACAGACTCCCTGCTGAGCAGGGAGCCCAATGCAGAACTTGACCCCAGGACCCTGGGATAATGACCTGAGCCAAAGACAGATGCTTAACGACTAAGCCACCCAGACGCCCCATGATCTCATTCTTTTTTTTTTTTTTTATCATTACCTGACATATATGTACACACATACACATCCCACATCTTCTTTATCCATTCATCTATCAGTAGACCCTTGGGCTGCTTCCATATCTTGGCTTTTATAAATAATGCTACAATAAGTATAAGGGTGCATATATCTTTCCAAATTAGTGTTTTAATTTTTAGGGGTAAATACCTAGTAGCGGAATTATTGGATCATATGGCATCTCTAACATTTTGAGGAGCCTGCACACTGTTTTGCACAGCAGCTGCACCAATTTATATTCCCTCTAACAGCGCGCCAGGATTCCTCTTTCTCCACATCCTTACAAACATTTGTTATTTCCTGTCTTTTTTGATTCTAGCCATTCTGACAGTTGTAAAGTCACACTCATTGTGGTTTGATTTGTATTTCCCTCATGACAGGGATGCTGAGCATCTTTTCATTTATCTATTTGCCATCTCTGTATCTTCTTCAGAATACTGTCTGTGTCCTCTGCCCATTTTTTAAATTGGATTGTTTGGGTTTTTTGGTGATGAGTTGTGTAAGTACTTTATGTATTTTGGATTTAACCATTTATCAGATACATCATTTCCAAATATCTTCTCTTTCAGCGGGTTGCCTTTTTATTTTGTTGCTAGTTTCCTTTGCTGTGCAAAAGCCTTTTGTTTTGGTGCAGTCCCAATAGTTTATCTTTTTGCTCTTGTTTCCCTTGCCCAAGGAGACATTATTAAGAAAAATGTTGTAAAGGCCAGTGTCAAATTACTGCCTGTTTTCTTCCAGGAGTTCTATGATTTCAGGTCTCATATTTAGGTCTTTAATCTATTTTGAGTTTATTTTTGTGTATGGCATAAAAAACTGGTCCAGTTTCATTCTTTTGCATGTAACTTTCCAGTTTTCCCAACACCATTTATCAAAGAGACCATGTTCCCTCATGTTGTATGTGCTTGCCTTCTTTGTTGTAGATTGACCACAGAAGCATGGGCTTATTTTTGTGCTCTCTGTTCTGTTTCCATTGAGCTATGTATGTGTTTTTGTGCTAGTATCCTACCGTTTGATATGTTGCTTTGTAGTATATCTTGAAATTGGGGATTGTGATCCCAGCTTTGTTCTTCTTTCTCGAGATTGCCTTGAGTGTTCGGGGTTTTTTGTGATTCCTTACAAATTTTAATATTATTTGTTCTAGTTCTGGGAAGGGGGTTGGTTGTCTTTTCATCTCTATTGACTACATGCAGAATTTCTGCTCAATGAAAGAACAGAAAAGGAAACAAATCCAGCAGTGTAGTTCTATGCTCTGTCATAAGGAGAGGAAAGATATTTGAAGATGAAAATCAGTGTGGAATGATATTTTACTTGCTTTTAGAAAACACACACAAACAAGATCAAAGGAGGCTAGAGAAACCAGGAGACAGTGGTTGATTATACCCTTCCAACTGCAGTTCTGCCTCAGTTTGCAGGCAGAAGGTTTCCCTTCACAGACGTAACTGATGCAAGCTGTAGGACCCCCTAGGCCGCAGAAGAGACCAGAGTGTCCCAGAGCTCCAGCTTGGGGGTTTCAGTGTTGTCTTTGGTTGTCTGTGTGTGGGCAGGGCCCCTGGCCCCTAGTGCTGCTCCAGGTTACATGAAGAATCAGCATAGATGATGGGCTCTGGGCTCACTAGGCTTCTTATCCACCCGTAGAAAAACACAAACGCTCCAGATACCTAATGGTTGTGCTTTTTATTTGTATTTGTTCTGGTGGTGGGTTGTTTTTTTTTTTTTTTTTTTGAAAATTTATACAAAGTCTGCTTATTATTTGAATTGGAATTTTCTAAGCTGTATAAAAAGGAAAATAAATGTTGTCATAGACTCACTACCCAAGTAACCACTGTTGAAATCCTGGTATTGCCTCTTTCAGGGCTCTGTGTGTGTGTGTGTGTGTGTGTGTGTACATGCATATATGATATTAGCAAGATTCCCCTGAGCCTTGTACTCCTAGGGAGGTTCAGCCCTGTGGCATGTACTCTGGAAGTCCAAAGTCCTCCTCAGTGTGTCTGGAAATCCCAGGGAATCTATGTCCTCGGGATTAACTTTATCCATAAGTGTCTATTTCTATAGTCATTTTAATTGAGTTCTGCATTTTATAAACTTAGGTGGATATTAGGTCTTTCTCTCAATTTCCCAAATGTCCACTTACATGACGCATTTACTGATGAAGTGGGCTTTCCTGAGAATCTGGGGTGGGTACAGAGTTGAGGTGCCAATGGCACTGTTAAATGCAACAGCGGGCATCTTTGTGCCTCATAAGCAGCTCCCCCAATAGGGACTATCTCTGGCTGCTTTATTCTGGTAAGTCTCAGAGTCATGCTCTCCAGCTCCTTGCTCCTCCTTTAGTTCCATGCCCCGTTTCCCTGTGGTCACCGCCATAGCTCCCCAGAACCCTCCTGCTACTCTGCACCTGTTTACTACCCAACCTTCAAGGTCTCCCTTCTAGAACACGTGGCTTATGAAGGAATCTCTTTAAACAAGGACATTTCTAATCTTATAGCCACTGTTATAATAATAATAAAAAAAGATGAGATCGTACTCTCTATAGTCTTCATTCTGCCCTTTTAAATCAAGTGTTACATTTTTAGCACTTTCCATATCATTAATGTGTATCATTATCAAATAGATGCTCTGTTGTTCATTTCACTTTTCTCCTATTGTTGGGCATTCTTTGCTTTCGGGAAATTTATAAAGCAGAAATGATTAACTTAAGGGGTCTGAATATTCTTAAGGTCCAATACTAATTGCCGCATTGCCCTCCAGAAAGCTTATGCCAATTTGGACACAGCTGTAAATGAGAATGTCAAATGACTTTATACTTTAAATGATTTGCTAATTTGGCGTTGACTGTGGGAGAGACTATTTCAGGGCAGGAAAGTATCTGGTCCATGACACCACAGAGAACCTGGGGTGCTGAAGGAATCTTGGCCTTGCCCTTCAGAGCCCTGGGGTAATCTACAAACCTCTTAGGACCTCTGGCCCTGCTACCCCACCCAGACACAGATGCCCATGGACTCGTGTAACCCACCAGGTCCTCAACCCCTGTCCCGTGCTTTTAGAGACATAACATTCCCTAGGGTATCTCTTATTCCACCTTGGATAGGCTGCCCTCAGCCACTCCTCCCAGCTGTTCTACAAAGGACCAGGGTAGTTTTGGGGAACTGACTTGCTTCCGCAGTCAGAGGGACACTGGGTTTCTGGTCCCACCTCACTTGTTTCTGTCTCCCACTTTGGAGCCTGGAAGGGATCAGATCATCAGATCTTCTCTCATCCCTTCAGTAGAGCATCTCCTGGGCTTTGCTTTCTGCCTTCCTAAAGTCCTCAGGAGGACACACACACACACACACACACACACACACACACACCCGTAGAGCTCTCCTTCTCAGCTCCCCTTCTTTCCTGTTCAGAGAGGGAAGACATCTTGGGAACCCAAGGCGGCCGCCCTTCACTGTCGGCACGTCAGTGAGTTTGGCTTTTCCCACTTTGGGAGCAAAGCACACATGTGCACCAGCATCTGAGGCTCTGACTGTTCGGACTATTTTTAAACAGACTAAAAATACGGACTGACCTCAGAGGATTATGCTGAAGGATCTGGTTTAGGGTATTGGATGAACCTTTATAAATATGAAATGCTCTGTGTCACCTGCTCTTACAATACACAGGTTTTTCCCCTTGGGACCCAAGCAGGAAGCTAGTTTTAAACTCAGGCTGGGCAAAGGAACTGGGGTGCTGGGCAGACTAGGGAGCAAGGGGCCCTCATGGGTTTGGTGATGTTCGGTTTGATTTGGCCTCTCTGGTCTCTGGATGGCTCCAGACCCTGGCTGCCCAGGCCTTGTCCGGGCCCGGCACACACAGAGTGCCCTGGAAGTGCCAGCTGCTGATGCAGAGGCCGTGGGGTGGGGAGTCCCTGGGCTGGAACGCTGCAGGTGACTGAGGCCAGCTACCTTAGATGTTCTGATTACCCATCTTTCCCATCTCCCTGTTTGGGTAAGAGAATTGCCCCCCCTACTCCCGTACCCCCTAACCCCCACCCCACGTCCTACCACGGTGTCCCTGGGCTCAGTCCCTCCTCAGGCCACCTGCTTCCCCAGTCTAAGCCCGTGGGGCACTTTCACTGTGCAGAGTGGAAGATCAAGTGCTCTCCCGTTCCAGGCCAGGCACTTTGGATTTAACCTTGAGGCAGAGGCTCAGCTGCCCTGACAACCCATAGCCTTCTACAGCAACACCTCCCGCATAGGTGGCCCAGCATGTCCTTGGCCACCGACTTCCTGGGGTGGTAAAAATAGCCAAGGCCGTGCAGCTGCTGAAGGATGAGTTCTGGAAGGAGATGATTGATTCCCACAGCTGAGCTGCAGGGTCAGCGAGCATGGGGCAAGCAGAGAGGCTGGGTTGAGGGCTGGCCTGCCTGGGCTCCTGCTATAGATAGAGCTGTTGACAGAGTGATCCTGGGTTCTGCCCACCTGAAGGCAACACAAAACAAGCTAATTCAAAGAACTGCAAAGGGCTCTTGCGAAATGGGGCTGACGGTGCCCCTTTTCTTTCAGGCCAGACTTAACCTTTCTGGATAAGTGCAGTCACTTCCCCCTCCTTTGTCTGGGTAGAGACTCAAACCCGGGAGAATGATCACTTCCAGGGAAGGCAATGGCGTGGTAAAGCGCGAGAGGAGTCCCTGGTCCCCCTCTAGCGGCACTGAGGAGCAGGCAGGGCTTACGAAACACGGTGGGGACTGGGGACGCTGATGGCCTGGAATGATTGCCTGCCCTGGGGGCTGGAGCAGCCCCCCCCACCACTTCACCTGGCCAGGAAACTGGGTTTAGGTGATCCACCAGGGCTGCGGGCTGAGTAATCACAGTGATCCAAGGTTAATCACACTCAAGACCCTCCTGACGTGAACAGTACCCGCATGTTCTTAAGCTAGTACCCGCATCATGGGGTTACTGGGTTGTGGGCAAGGGAACAGCTGGACCTGTGATGGTGCACTGCTGGTGTAGATCTGGAAAATTCAGACAGGGCCAGATGCGCTTACTTTATGGGGCACATTTTTTCAGGCCATCTATCCCCCAGTGCTCTGTAAAGCAACAATCATCAGGTGAGTGAGAGAAAGAGAAAGGAAGAGAGAGAAAGACATTTTTGGGGAAGGGAGAAATTAAGAGAAAAGTGAAAAAGGATATTTTCAGATGAGATTGTGAAAAAGCTGTTGAACTGAAGAAAGGGCCAGGCTGGAAGACAATCCGGATGGCTGTTGCTCCTGCAGGAGAAGGCATCGTATTGTAATCAGGGCAGAGGGGAAGGGAGAAGACGACTTGCCGTGTTCTTGTTTGGGGTGGGTGGGGGAGGGACAAAAGGAAGACTGTGGAGGGTCAGCACCATGTGCTTGAAAGCAAAGTGGACCTCCCTCCCCCTTTGTGTTTTGTGCACCTGTGGGACATGTAGGTGTGGCTTTGTCCCTTCTGGTGTCATATGAGATGCTAAGATGCATGTCCGCAGCTCCTCTTTCTCTTGGATCTTTGCTCATTGTCTCATCTGAATTGTCTCATCTAGTGCTCCAAACCCTTCCCGGGGCACCACTCTCTCTCCTTCCACTAACCTAATCTCTGAGTCACCTCTACATCCGTCAGTGTTTGGGGGGAACTCTCTGCTGTTCTGCCTAATTGAATCTGAATTCCCCAGTCATCCCTGGTAAACTCCCTAGAGTTTATGCAGCAACGATCTGAATGTCTAGTTACACAAAATAGAGTCAATTGACAAGAGGTAACCAAGGTGGTAGGGAGACTGGAAAGGAGTTAGACCAGCTTGTGGGGGGATAGGGCAGGCTTGCAGATGTTATAACTAGTCTATAAAAGACATTTCTGAACACCAAGAAAGTAACCCTACAGGTTACCTCTAGGTGTGCCTTCAATATCTGTGGGAGACAAATAGAGACTCTTTTTCTTCCAAACCCCTCCCCTGTCCCAGACCCCAAGAGACCTTACACATGCGTATGTGGGCAAAGAAGCCACAACCAAGCTCTGTCTCTGCAGTGTGCCAAATGGGTCATTGCCTGGGACCAAAGTGTGCCCATCAACCACCCTTGGGTGGACACGCCTGGGAAGAGGTCACAGATGGGGGCCATTTGGGCAGGGGAATCCCAGGTTCTAGTTACTCAGGTCAAGGTCGAGAAGGAGGTGTTCCCTGCATCTAGGCGGGTGCATCCCCATGGTCCCCCAAACTTCTCCTCATTTCATGGAAAGCAGTGTGACCCAGGAAGGGCTGAAATGTGGCCACCAAGGTGAGAAGCCCAGGGTGGGCACCGGGTTGCCCAGCTGTACGTCTGGAAATGAATATATTCGTCAAACTCACACTGTCCAAAAGCTGATGAATGTCCTGCCAAACTGACTCCCTTCTGTGCTGTTGCGGTCATCCACACTGTGGGAAACTCTGAGAGTGAAAGCCCTCCTCCATCCCCAGAGCAGCTTTCTGAGGCCTCCAGCTCCTCCCCAGAATCTTCCCTGTCTTTCAGCCCTCAGCTTCCACCCGGCAACAGCTCTCACTTGTACCTCCACTGAGTTCCTGGCCTCCTGGGTTGGTCTCCTTTCCTCCCGGCTGCACACTGCTATGTTTCCCCAAGGCCAATATGACCTCTACACTCTCTGTCCCACTTAAAGCTCTTCAGGGGCTCAGTGTACCAGTGGAATCAAGTCTAAGCTCCACAGCCCAGCCCTCAATTCTCCATCATCTGCTCCCGCCACCCCCAGTATTGGACACCGAGTCTTGCCAAAGACACATACAGTTTGTGCAGTATGCTCTTTCTGATCTTTTCCCTCTCCTTGCTTACTCCACTCCCTCCACCTTTCTCATCTGCCTGGTCAAGATGTACTCACCCTCTCCCAATTGGAAACCTTTCCAATGTCTCCTGCTCTCTCTTTTCTCCCCAGCTATGAATGATCCCCTCATCTGTAAACTGAGCTGATGTCCTGGCAGTGAAATACTTTGTAGCATTTACTTGTTTACACATCTTTACTTCTAACCAGACTGTGAGCTCTCTGAAGGCAAGGCCCAGCCTAGAATTGTGTGTTACACTGAAATACAAAAGTGCACCTAGGATCAATGCCTCTTCCCATGATCAAATCATGCAATGAGCATATATTATCTGGTTTGGTTTTACCAGATTTTTTTATACGTAAACAGTCCTCAAACAATGGGCAGGAACTCATCATGAGTTTCTGCCATGCATTCAAAACAAGGATGAGTCCATAAAAGGTGCTCAGTCTTGCTGAGAACCCTTGGCACTGCCAGCAGCTGGAGAGGTGCTCACAGCCCCCACCAGTTCCTGGCCTGTGGAGCTTGTGTCTCAGGTGCCAAGGTCATTTCAGGACAAAGGCTAGGTCAGTTACTCCAGCCACTTGGCTCTGCCACGCCCTTGTCCAACCAGAGCTTTCTTACCTTGGAGAAAGGAGGGAAAAGGAGAGAACAGACAGGTCTGAAATCTACTCAGGTGGTCAGGTGTCAACACCCATCGCATCTATCCACGATGCACTGAATGGACTAGCGCCAAAGATGCACTAATGAGCAAAACACCACCTTGCCCTTGAAGGGCTCATACTGTGCTCAGAAGGTAAATCAGTGGGATGGTGGATCAGAATGCCTGCCAAAATAGGGAAAAATACCCAATGATTGAAGGATCCTGAGTGTGGACTGCCACCCATCCTTCCCATGGTTATTGGCCCTGATCTGAGCCTGACTGTTCTCCAACCACATTAGCCTCTCTGTCCTCTCACTCGGGGTCTCTCTGCACACATCATCCCTGTGAACTATGTAACACTGGCTGCTCATCTTCTAACTTCTGCTGAATATCTGTCCTCAAAGAGGCTTTCTTTCATCGCCCCATCTATGGTAACTTATCAACTTTCACAGTCATTTACTCTCAGTTTCTTGTTGATTTCCTTGAAAGCATTGTTTAAGTGTAACCATCTTATTTATTTATATTTTACTATTTATCTAATCCATAACAGACTAAGCTCCATGAAGGCAGGGACTGTATCCATCTTTTTATTTTTTAAAATTTTTTCAGTGTTCCAAGATTCATTGTTTATGCCCCACACCCAGTGCTCCACGCAATACGTGCCCTCCTTAATACCCACCACCAGGCTCACCCATCTCCCTACCCACCCTCCCTTCTAAAACCTTCAGTTTGTTTTTCTGAATCCACAGTCTCTCATCTCCCTTTGTCTTCCTCTCTGATTTACCCTAGTTCACATTTCCTTTCTTCTGTTAATGTCCTCATGTTACTCCTTATGTTCCACAAGTAAGTGAAACTATATGATACTTGACTTTCTCTGCTTGGCTTATTTCGCTCAGCATAATCTCCTCCAGTCCCATCCATGTTGATGCAAAAGTTGGGTATTCATCCTTTCTGATGGAGGTGAAATATTCCATTGTATATACGGACCATATATTTTATCCATTTGTCTGTTGAAGGGTGTCTTGGCTCTTTCCACAGTTTGGTGATTGTGGCCATTGCTGCTATGAACATTAGGGTACATATGGCCCTTCTTTTCACTACATCAGTATCTTTGGGGTAAATACCCAGTTGTGCAGTTGCAGGATCATAGAGTAGCTCTGTATTTATTTTTTTAAGGAATCTCCGCACTATTTTCCAAAGTGGCTGTACTAATTTGCATTCCCACCAACAGTATAAGGGGGTTCCCCTTTCTCCACATCCTCTCCAACACTGGTTATTTCTTGTCCTGTTAATTTTGGACATTCTAACTGGTGTAAGATGGTATCTCAGTGTGGTTTTGATTTGAATTTCCCTGATGGCTAATAATGATGAACGTTTTTTCATGTGTTTGTTAGCCATTTGTATGTCTTCTATGGAGGTGTCTGTTCATGTCTTCTGCCTATTTTTTGGTATGATCATCTTTTTTGGGGGGTGTTGAGTTTGAGGAGTTCTTTATAGCTCTTGGATATCAACCTTTTGCCTGTAGTGTCATTTGCAAATATCTTCTCCCATTCCGTAGGTTGCCTCTTTGTTTTGTTGACTGTTTCCTTCACTGTGCAGCAGCTTTATTTTGGTGAGGGACTGTATCCTTCTTGTTTTTGACAATATGTGGCACATAATAGGACTTAACAATCATTTGTTAAGCAAACAAAAGAACGAAGGGCTCTTGTTGGTTTCCCAGAATGAGGTGGTGTGAGGTGAGGGAGATGTCATGGGAGGCCTCCCAGAAGACACCTTGTAGCATTATTAGGTGTTTGCCAAAAGGAGGGCTGTTGGAGGTGTGCTAGTGAGGCTATGATTTGGACAGTGGTGAAGCCTTGAGGGGTAGGGATACATGGAGCTCGCTGGGCTGGTAGGGAGGGAGACAACCTCTCTCCATACTCTGTCCCACTCTTGGGTATGGTCCCTCCTTGATGGATGTGACGGTGAGGTAAACTAGTAAAAGTCTACTTTGACATCTACCTCTTGGGAAAGCCCACCCCAGCTAAACATTCAGCACAAGTTAAACAGTTAGAATTCAGCGAGCTACCTGAGGGACCCAACAAGGAGAGCAAGGACACTCAAGTGACCTCAGATGATTCCAAAACCTGAGGAAAATACTCCAGCAAGTCCAAGTCATCTGATCATGAGACTCATCTCCTGACTGTCTCTGACTGCTCACAAAGAGCTGGCCAAGGACATTCCAGCTCTGCCAGGCCACTGGGCCATGTTCCCAGGTTTCCAGGGACAGATATCCACTCTGCTCTTAACCCCCATCACACTCAAGGAAAAACACACAGAATGGGCTTGTGTCCATAAGCTGGCAGACACCTACTGCAAAGCCAGCAAAATGACCATGATCTTTGCCCGGGGCCGGTGGGAAGGGCTGTGGTGGGCAGAGCCATAGGGATTTATGACCCCCAGGCTCACCCTCAGGGCAGTGCCAGGTAGAGTCTCCGAATGCACCGGGCAAGGTCTCTCCCTTCCAATGATTTATGAATCCAGAGTAAGCCAGCCATTTTTTTTCTTTATTTCTTTTTACCTCTCTCCCCAGACAAGTGGGTTCCACACCAGCGTGGGCACTGTGGTTGTGCCCATCTTCCCATGGCACCTGTGGTCAGGGGACAGATGGCTGCAGGTCTGTGGCCACGTGTGCTTTGCTGGTGCTTTCAGCTCTGTATGTCACACTTGTGCCACAGCCTCTGTCATCATCCCTTTACTACGGCTTCGTCGGTTGCCAGCGTCTATTCTCCATCTACTGCAGGCCTGTCTTCAAATGATGAGGTCCAGTTTTTCTCTCTGTCCTTCTCATCCTCTGACCTCCTTTTTTCCTTCTATAAGAACCTACAGGTCTTTGATTTCTTGGCATGAAAACTGAGGGAATTGGAGTTTCCTTCCATGAGAGGAGAGCAACCATGAAAGCTGCCCCGAGCAACTAGTGCCCTGAGCCCACTCTGTGCTGTACCATGAATGGGCCTAGAGCTTTTTCAAAATCATCCCTTTGCCCCAAGAAGTCAAAGAAGGAACAAGAGAATGGCATTCACCTCTGCATTGTTTTTGGGTGCCCCAGCCTTACTCTGGTGCTACATCAGGGTGTTGGAATCCTCAGGGTCTGGGATGTGGCTGAGGCCCAGCTAAGACAGAGTAGGAGGTTGGAAGTTCCTCCCAGCATTGCCAGCTTTGGAAGCCAGAGTTCCTTGGCAAAGAACCTTCCTTCACTCACACCCACAGGGAACGCTTGGATGTTTACTGGGAGGAGGCAGGCATCTGTGGACAATCTCAAGCAAAAAAGCAAGAGCCACCGCCCTGTGAGGTTAGGCCCCTTCCTCTCTGCCCTGCCTTGGCATAGGACCCACATCCTGCACCAAGACCCACAGCAGCATCCCTTGCATTCTGCCGCCACTGAGGAGAACTGACAGACACCAGGCTGATTGAGTTCCAGCTCTAAATGTGGCAGCCAGCGCAGGATATGGCAGGTCCCCGGGCTGCTGCTCTCAGCTCGCCAGGCTTCTGTGTGTGGCTGTCCCCTCTCTGGTCTCTGATGGCCTCCATGGCCTCCACTGGCCTGCCTTCCCCTCTTCCTTCGGCAGAGCTCAGCACAAATGGAGGCTCGAGACTCTGGGGTCCTTTGGGGGCCTCAGGGATTGTAGGGAAGGCACCCACCATGCTTGTTCCAGGGATCCTTGCTCTTAGGATGATGCCCTATTGTGGGTGATTACTAACACACATGCCCTCTCCGGGCCTCTTGCTTTTTTTTTTTTTCTTTTCCATAACCCAGCAACTCTATCCCCCATCCCCCAGCAACCCTCAGTTTTTTTCCTGAGATTAAGAGTCTCTTATGGGTTGTTTCCCTCCCCAATCCCATCTTGTTTCATTTTTTTCTCTCCTTAGCCCTCACAACCCCCCACTCTACCTCTCAAATTCCTCATATCAGAGAGATCATATCATAGTGGTCTTTCTCTGATTGACTTATTTCTCTCAGCATAACATCCTTCAGTTTCATTCACATCATTGCAAATGGCAGGCTTTCATTCTTTTTGATGGCTGCATAGTATTCCATTGTGTATATATATACACCACATCTTCTTTATCTATTCATCTGTTGATGGACATCTAGGTTCTTTCCACAATTTGGCTATTGTGGACATTGCTGCTATAAATACTCGGGTGCATGTGCCCCAGTGGATCCCTACATTTGTATCTTTATGGTAAAACTCAGTAATGCAATTGCTGGGTCATAGGGTAGCTCTATTTTCAACTTTTTGAGGAATCTCCATGCCGTTTTCTAGAGTGGCTGCAGCAGCTTGCATTCCCACCAACAGTGTAGGAGGGTTCCCCTTTCCTCACATCCTCGCCAACATCTGTCATTTCCTGCCTTGTTAATTTTAGCCCTTTTGACTGGTGTAAGGTGGTATCTCACTGTGGTTTTGATTTGTATTTCCCTGATGCTGAGGGATGTTGAGCACTTTTTCATGTGTCTGTTGGCCATTTGGATGTCTTTGCAGAAATGTCTGTTAATGTCTTCCACCCATTTCTTGATTGAATTATTTGTTCTTTGGGTGTTGAGTTTGAGGAGTTCTATATAGATTTTGGATACTAGCCCTTTATCTGATATGTCATTTGTAAATATCTTCTCCCATTCTGTCAGTTGTCTTTTGGTTTTGTTGCCTGTTTCTTTTGCTGTGCCAAAGCTTTTGATCTTGATGAAGTTCCAATACTTCATCGCCTCTGGCAATGTTTCTAGGAAGAAGTTGCTGCAGCTGAGGTCAAAGAGGTTGCTGCCTGTGTTCTCCTCAAGGATTTGGATGGATTCCTGTCTCACATTGAGGTATTTCATCCATTTTGAGACTATTTTTGTGTGTAGTGTAAGGAAATGGTCCAGTTTCATTCTTCTGCATGTGGCCATCCAATTTTCCCAACACTATTTGTTGAAAAGATTGTCTCTTTTCCATTGGACATTCTTTCCTGCTTTGTTGAAGATAAGTCGACCATAGAGTTGAGGGTCCATTTCTGGGCTCTCTATTCTGTTCCATTGTTCTATGTGTCTGTTTTTGTGCCAGTACCATACTGTCTTGATAATTACAGCTTTGTAATAGAGCTTGAAGTCTGGAATTGTGATGCTGCTAACTTCAGTTTTCTTTTTCAGCATTCCTTTGGCTATTTGGGATCTTTTCTGGTTCCATACAAATTTTAGGATTATTTGTCCCATTTCTTTGAAAAACATTGGTGGTATTTTGATAGGGATTGCATTAAATGTGTAGATTGCTCTAGGTAGCATAGACATTTTCACAGTATTTTCTCTTCTAATCCATGAGCATGGAATGTTTTTCCATTTCTTTTTGTCTTCTTCAATTTCTTTCATGAGTACTTTATAGTATTCTGAGTCCAGATTCTTTGCCTCATTGATTAGGTTTATTCCTAGGTATTTTATGGTTTTAGGTGCAATTGTAAATGGGATTGACTTCTTAATTTCTCTTTCTTCTGTTTTGCTGTTGGTGTATAGAAATGCAACTGATTTCTGTGCATTAAGTTTATATCCTGACACATTACTGAATTCCTATATGAGTTCTAACAGTTTTGGAGTGGAGTCTTTTGGGTTTTCCACATAAACTATCATATGATCTGCAAAGAGTGAGAGTCTGAGTTCTTCTTTGCCAATTCAGATGTCTTTTATTTCTTTTTGTTGTCTGATTGCTGAGGCTAGGACTTCCAGTACTATGTTGAATAGCAGTGGTGAGAGTGGACAGCCCTGCTGTGTTCCTGACCTTAGGGGAAAAGCTCTCAGTCTTTCTCCATTGAGAATGATATTCATTGTGGGTTTTTTGTAGATGGCTTTTATGATATTGAGGTATGTACCCTCTATCCCTACACCATGAAGAGTTTTGATCAAGAAAGAATGCTATATTTTGTCAAATGCTTTTTCAGCATCTATTGAGAGAATCATATGGTTCTTGTTCTTTCTCTTATTAATGTACTATATCACATGAATTTATTTACAGATGTTGAGCCAACCTTGCAGCCCAGGAATAAATCCCACTTGGTTGTGGTGAATCATCCTTTTAATGTACTGTTGGATACTTTAGTATTTGGTGAGAATTTTTGCATCTATGTTCATCAAGGATTTGGTCTGTAATTCTCCTTTTCGTTGGGGTCTTTGTCTAGTTTTGGGATCAAGGTAATGCTGGCCTCATAAAATGAGTTTGGAAGTTTTCCTTCCATTTCTATTTTTGGTAAGTTTCAGGAGACTAGGTATTAATTCTTCTTTAAATTTTGGTAGAATTCTCCTGGAAAGTTATCTGGCCCTGGGCTCTTGTTTTTTGGGAGATTTTTAATGACTGCTTCATTCCCCTTACTGGTTATGGGTCTGTTCAGGTTCTCTATTTCTTCCTGGTTCAGTTTTGGTGGTTTATATGTCTCTAGGAATGCATCCATTTTTTTCTGGATTGTCAAATTTGCTGTTGTATAGCTGCTCATAATATGTTCTTATAATTATTTGTATTTCTTTGGTGTTGGTTGTGATTTCTCCTCTTTCATTCATGATTTTATTAATTTATTAATTTTATTAATCCTTTCTCTTTTCTTTTTGATAAGTCTGGCCAGGGGTTTATCAATCTTGCTAATTCTTTCAAAGAACCAGCTCCCAGTTTCATTGATTTGTTCTACTGTTCTTTTGGTTTCTATTTCATTGATTTCTGCTCTGATCTTTATTATTAGCTCTTCTCCTGCTGGGTTTAGGCATTTTTTCTGTTCTTTTTCCAGCTCCTTTAGGTGTAGGGTTAGGTTGTGTACTTGAGACATTGTTTCTTGAGAAAGGCTTGTATTGCTATATATTTTCCTCCCATGACTGCCTTTGCCATGTCCCAAAGATTTTGAACAGTTGTGTTTTCATTTTCATTTGTTTCCATGAATTTTTTAATTCTTCTCTAATTTCCTTGTTGACCCATTCATTCTTTAGTAGGATACTCTTTAGCCTCCCTGTATTTGAGTTCTTTCCAACTTTATTTTTGTGGTTAAGTTCTAGTTTCAAAGCATTGTAGTCTGAAAATATGCAGGGAATGATCCCAGTCTTTTGGTACTGGTTGAGACCTGATTTGTGACCCAGGATGTGATCTATTCTGGAGAATGTACCATGTGTATTAGAGAAGGATGTGTATTCTGTTGCTTTGGGATGGAATGTTCTGAATATATCTGCGATGTCCATCTGGTCCAGTGTGTCATTTAAAGCCTTTATATCCTTGCTGATCTTTTGCTTAGATGATCTGTCCATTTCAGTGAGAGGGGTACTAAAGTCCCCTACCATTATTGTGTTATTGTCAATGTGTTTCTTTGACTTAGTTATTAATTGGTTTATATAATTGGCTGCTCCCATGTTAGGGGCTTAGACATTTAAAATTGTTAGATCTTCTTGTTGGACAGATCCTTAAAGTATGATATAGTGTCCTTCCTCATCTCTTAACTATAGTCTTTGGCTTAAAATCTAATTCGTCTGATATAAGGATTGCCATCCCAGCTTTCTTTTGATGTCCATTTGCATGGTAAATTGTTTTCTATGCCCTCACTTTCAATCTGGAGGTGTCTCTGTGTCTAAAATGAGTTTCTTGCAGATAGCATATCAGTGGGTCTTGTTGTTTTTTTTTTTTTTAATCCATTCTGATGCCCTGTGTCTTTTGATTGGGACATTTAGCCCATTTACATTTAGGATAACTATTGAAAGATATAAATTTAGTGCCATTGTATTGCCTGTAAGGTGATTGTTACTGTTTATTGTCTATTCCTTTCTGGTGTGTTAATTTTAGGCTCTCTCTTTGCTTAGAGGGCCCCTTTCAATAATTCCTATAGGACTGGTTTGATGTTTGCAAATTCTTTTAGTTTTTGTTTGTTATGGAAGATTTTTATCTCTCCTAATTTCAGTGATAGCCTAGCTGGATAGAGTATTCTTGGCTGCATATTTTTCTCATTTAGTTCTCTGAATATACCATGCTAGTCCTTTCCGGCCTGCCAGGTCTCTGTGGATAGGTCTGCTGCCAATCTAATATTTCTGCCATTGTATGTTACAGACCTCTTCTCCCAAGCTGCTTTCAGGATTTTCTCTTTGTCACTGAGACTTGTAAGTTTTACTATTAGATGATGGGATATGGATCTATCTGTATTGATTTTGAGGGGGGTTCTCTGTGCCTCCTAGATTTTGATGCTTGTTCTCTTCTCCAAATTAGGGAAATTCTCTGCTATAATTTGCTCCAATATACCTTCTGTTCCTCTCTCTCTCTTCCTTCTTCTTCTGGGATCCCAATTATTCTAGTATTGTTTCATCTTATGGTATCACTTATCTTTTGAATTCTATCCTCGTGGTCCGGTAGTTGTTTGTCTCTCTTTTTCTCAGCTTCTTTATTTTCCATCATTTGGTCTTCTATATCACTAATTGTCTCTTCTGCCTCATTTATCCTAGCAGTAAGAGCCTCCTCATTAATAGCTTTTTTATTTCAACTTGGTTATATTTTAGTTCTTTTATTTCTCCAGAAAGGGACTTTATTTCTCCAGAAAGGGATTCTTTAATATCTTCCATGCTTTTTTCGAGCCCAGCTAGCACCTTGATAACCATCGTTCTGAACTCTAGTTCTGACATATTACTAATGTCCCCATTGATTAGGTCCCTAGCCATCATGCAGCCTCTTTTGTTCTTCTTTTTTTTTTGCAGTGAGTTTTTCCACCTTGTCATTTTATCCAGATAAGAATAGATGAATGAGAGAACAAAATACTAAAAGGATAGTAATGACCCCAGAAAAATATATACTAACCAAATCAGAAGAGACCCAAAACTGGGGGGAGAAGAAAGGAAAAAAAATCTTTATCTTTATCTGTATTTATCTATATCAATTTGTCTCTCTCTATATATATGATTAGGCTGGTGAATAGAACAGAGCCACACACTTGGTTTTGGATATATTTTGATCTGTTAGAATAAACTGCTTCCCAAAATTTTAAAGAAAGGAAAACTTATATATGTACAAAAATAAGGGTATACACGTTGAAGGGATGGAATATGACTGTAAAGATGAAAAGTTTAAAAAGTTTCTAAAAAAAGGATTTGATAAGATAAGTTGGTTGAAAAATAAAAAGGAAAGAATGTGATGAGGCTGAAGACTAGAACAAAGCCATGTGCTAGATTTAGGGTATATTTTTTTCTGTTAGAAGAAACTATATCCCAAAGTTTTAAAGAAAGAAAAACCTATATGTATACAAAAAATAAGTTTAAATGCAACAAAGGGATAGAATATGACTAAAACAATGAAAATTGAAAAAGGGTTTTTTTTGAAAAAAAAGGTATTGATAAAATACTTTAAAAAGACATTAAAATAGGAAAGAGAAAAGAAATTTAAAAAATAGACTAAGAAAACAATAAAATTAAAACATATATTTTTACTCTGAAAGACTAAATCATGGGGGGAAAGCCATGAATTCTACATGATGCATTCTTCTAGCTTTCAAGTTCTGCATTTCTCATTGATTGATGAACTTGGTCTTGGCTGGATGTTCTTGCTGATCTTCTGGGGGAGGCACCTGTTGTGATTCTCAAATGTCTTTGCTCAAGGAGGGACTGCCCTGCCCTTGCCAGCGGCCAGGTTAAGCAATCTGCTCAGGTTCGCTTTCTGGAGCTTTTGTTTCCTGAATGCCTTCAATCCAGCTTTGGAAAGTGGGGAATGAAGATGGCGGCTCCCCCTGTCAGGGCTCAGAGAAGCCCAGAGCTCAGTGCCCCACTCCTCAGTGCACCTTTAGAGAAAAGCAGTCAATCATGCCCATCTCCCTGGTCTCCAGCCGCACTCCATGCTCACCCAGCTTGTGACCAACAGTTTCTATCTCTGGTCCTTGGTCCCATTTGGAGTCTCCAAACCCAGCAGATTCCTGCAGTGTGCTCCCGTGCCGTCCCTCCCAATGGAGGAAGGAGGGGGTCTCCCTGGATCTGCTACCTATGGGGTCTCTGCTTAAAGAGCAGTAGCCTGACTGCTCCTCAAATCATGATTTAAGGTAACCCCAACCTGAGAGCCCAATCCTCGGCTCTGTCTCTGCAGCCGGCTTCCTTTGCTACTATACCTGGGAGCTCTACCACACTCAGGCACCCCGGGTACTTCTGTGACTCCACAGGTCCTGAGACCACACTGTCCCAGGGATGGCTTCTCAACCCCCACTTAGCCTCTGGGATGAGGTCCCTCAGTGGAGCAGACTTTTAAAAGTTCCTTTTTTTGTGTGCTCCACTGCTCTATTGCTGGCCAGGAGCCTATCCCCCCCGCCCCCCAGGGTCTGTCTTCCCAAATGCCACCTCCGATTCACTTCTCCACGTGTCCTAACTTCCAGAAAGTCACTTTTCTGGACTTCCAAGGTCACTTTTCTGTTCCTAGAATTGCTACTCTTCTCTTCGATCTCCTATTGCGTCTGTAGGTGTTCCAACTGGTTTGTTGGGATCCTATGTTATCTAGGTCTCCTACTCCTCCACCATCTTGCTCCTCCCCCTGGGCCACTTACTTTCTGTCCAGCACTGTGCTTGGTACCTTATGTTATCTCATTGAATCCTTTCAGCAACTTGTTAAGAATGCATTATATTTCAACTTCTGCAGATGAGAAGACTGAGCTTCCTTTGAGGTTAATTATTCAATATCAAACAACCAGTAATTGGGGGAGCCCAGAATTCTACACATGACTCCAATGCTCCCATGTTTAAGAAGTGAATTATACTGGCCCCTTCCAAAAGGGTTATCAGAATTCAGATCGTTAAACACTAGGAAAATCAGTAAAAATTCCAAACAGTTAAATCCAGGTCATTCAGATAGAGTCATCAATTTCCCAGAATATGGGGGGGGGGGTGTGAAGCAGAACCTCACCAGCTCTTCTGCGAAGGCTTCCTCTGCTTCTCATTACCTGCCAAAGGCCCAGGCTCCAAATACCACTGCACTGGGGATGGCTTCAACATATGGGGAGCACAGAATATTCAGTCCCTAGCAATCACATAGCCAAGCAAGTAAATGTCAGATCCAGGGTTTGAAAGCAGATGGTCAGACTCTGGAATGTTCTGCTGCCCCATGAGATCTTTCATGAGCAATATTCTATATGGCTGTTTAGTAGACTATTTTTTTTAACTCCATAATATATTTTCACCATGTTTCTATTTGAATAAATATATATCTGCCACAACATTTTAGTGATTGTACCATTAATGGAGTGAGGATACAAACAGTCCAACTTCTTCTACTGAATACTCATGTAATCTTACTGCTTTATGCCTTTGTAATATAAGTAATGGTAAAGATAGCTATTACATAATTTGGGGGGCTTAAATAATGCATATAAATATACTTATAAATTACAACATCCTATATAAATGTAAGACATAATGATCATTGTTATTATGAATTATATACCAGGATGGGAAGGATTCCCACATATCGGGGTACTGAAAGGAACAGAACTACGGGTTATCTGGATATTCTCACTTGATGAAAATTCATATGTGATTTGTGCCCCCTTTTGTATATGTTATATTTTAGTGCAAAGTTATATTTAGTGCAAAGTGCAAAATTAAAAAACAGTTCCTCCTTTTCTATGGAATTAAGTGCCAATTTCTGACTCCGGCATTAAGGGTCTTCTGTGCTGACCTGACCTACCTTCTCAGACTAATCTCTCTAGTCCAACCTCCCCAGGGGACACATCATTCTGTTCAGTCATCCTATACTTTCTTGTTGGTGCGTCCTTAGTCTGATGGTTCTATGACCCCCACTTTAAGATCTTCTCAGATAACATCTTCTCTGTGCATTCTTTCTTAGTCTCTGTTCAGCCCCTTTTGAGTCCTCTGCTTCCTTGAGTTCACATTCTGTGTCCTACTCATCAGGGACATTCTGACAACAAATTGTCTTTGAATGGAACTTTCCAGAATCCTCAGTGAAGGCTTCCAGTCCTGGGAGCTCTCCTTTGTGGGTCCCTGTCTTGTAGAGGACATTGATTTAATGGAGGTTTGACCTAGGATGGATAATGATTGAACACATTTCTGACTTTGTCTGGGAAAAGTCATACAGCTTGAAATGGAAGTGTTGCTGTTTTTGCCTTGCCTGGGGGTTTTCTGTATTTTCTTTCCAGCTAAAGTAAGTCCCATGAGGGCAGGGACCATGTGTCCTATGCATTTGTATCCTCTCCCCACTGACCTAGACCATGGGCAGCACAGTGGTGTGTCCAGGGTAGAGGCACTGTGGGGAAAGGCATGATGGCAACTGATTTTATATATGGTGGAGCATATTACTAAGAAAGCACCACTACCTACCCTGCACACCATTGAGGACCCTTTAGCAGTCAAAGGGAAAGCCGTCTGGCCATTGTTAGTCATCTTTGAGCCAAAGGAAATGGAGCCACAGAATGATTCCCAGGTTGCAGGTCTCCAATGTGGCTGGTGGCCTTGACTTAATCTGTTGGGAACCCCTTTGCTAAGGAATTGATAGGGAAAGTCTTCTCTTTCCATTGGTTCTTCAACTGAATGGAATATGTTAGAGCAGGGATTGGCAAAACTTTTTCTGTAAGGGTCCAGACAGTAAATACTTTAGGCTTTGCGGGCCATGGGATCCTTGTTACAGCTCTACTCAACTCAGCCATTATAGCTTGAGGGAAGCCACAGACAACACATATGCACGTGTGTGACTGTGTCATAACCAGACTTTATTGTGGACACTGAAATTTGCATTTCATGTTATTTTAACATCACAAAACAGTATATTCTTTTGAGATCTAGAGGCCATTGCAAAATATCCAAATCCATCTTAGCTTATGGGCTCTAACTGGCCAGCCTCTGAGTTAGACCACCATGGGGAAGGCTTCTTTTGCTGTATGGCATTTCTTTTTTTTTTTTTTTTTAAAGATTTTATTTATTTGACAGAGAGAAACACAGTCAGAGAGGGAACACAAGCAAGGGGAATGAGAGAGGGAGAAGCAGGCTTCCCGCCGAGCAGGGAGCCCGATGTGGGACTCGATCCTGGATCTCCGGGATCATGACCTGAGCCGAAGGCAGTTGCTTAACCAACTGAGCCACCCAGGCGCCACCTGGAATTTCTTTAAAGACAACTTGCATCAGAATCACTGAGGTGGGGGTGGGGGGAATGGTGCTGAAAGTGCAGCTTCCTGGTCGTCCCAGAAGAACTGGTGAACCAGACTCCTGGAGGGGAGCTGCCAGGAGCCTGCAGTGGTCCCCATCCCCCTGCATGGGCATGGAACCTGTGGAGAACTGGTTCAGGCAAAAGGACATTAAGAGCTTTCTTAGGAGAAGCTTTACAATTTTGGCAGAAAAATGAAGCCAACCAACCAAATAAGTGCTTCCTACCAGAGCAGGTTCTTTTAGGATATTTTGAAAGACACTAAGGGTTTGCCCTACACTTCTATAAGGTATTTTAATTTTGCTCAGACTCAAAGTGCTGTGCTTTCTAGAGAGAACAAGCGGACCACTGAGCCCTTCTAGACGGATCATGTTGAGTGCTCCTGTGGCATCCACGTCCCTATTTTTCTTTCTAGCTAACAACCCCAGCTTCGTTCTGACACCCAGATTTATGGAAGACGACCCTGTTGCAGTGATGTGCTGGGAAGTACGTTATCAACTGGTTCTTCAGGAAAAAAGCCCCGTGTGTAGCGTCTGCCAGTTCCTGTGGTATAAATCTGCCCATTGCGGTCAGTTTCAAGAAAGCAACACGAGGTCACTAAATGGAGGCGTTCAGTAAGGGCTGTGTGCTGTCCACTCCTGCAAACTGGCCTGAGCCACCCCAGTCCAGTGCTACCATGGCCGCTCAGAGATAAAGAGTCTAAATCACTCACGTTGATCCTCTCCCCATGTCAGCCTTTGGCTTGTGAGCAAAATATATTAGGGGTGGGATTGGACACTTGAAGAAAAGTTTTCTTTGTTAATGAAGGAACAAATGGCTTCTCCCCTTCCCCAGGCCATGAATGGACTGCATAATTTACCTTCGGTGGTGAGGTAGCACTGGCAGCCATCATGGAGGTCACGGAGGGAGCTAGCCTGGGGACAGCTGAACACAGCACAGCTAGCAGAAGAGAGATGGGAGGGACTCAGGTCTTTGGTGATGTGATTAAGCTGCTGAATTAACTGGGTCTCACAGCGCTGTGTATCAGGCCTTCTAATTATGTGCATTCAGAAAACTTCCAGATTGTTTAAGTTGGTTGAGTTGGGGGTTTCTGTTACTGGCAGCAGAGAGTTTCCCAAGTGAGGTACCTTTTCTCATTGGTCACTCAGAAATTAAGAAGGGGGATGCATGAGTTAATACCCAGCTTTTAGCACCTTGCACAAGCAGAGGCAGAGCAGAACCTCAGGGACTCAGAGGCAGTAAAGCTACATGTCAGTTTCTTATGGCTCATTATCTTTTCCAAAGCCCACTTACCAAGTGAAATGTCACCAGCTTTCTGTTTCACCTATCTCACTCCCACACGACTAGCACAAGTCACGTGGGGCATTATCGGGGCTTCGCAACAGCGTGTGTGGCTGAGGTTTAAATGAATTTCATCAGCATGATTAAATACTTATTACATGAGTCAAACATACGGGCTTCATTAAGCTAGTGAACTCCCAGGAACCTCCTCTTCTGTTTATACAACCCATCTGGACTCTCAGATTACTTTAAAGAAATGGGATAAATGGAGTTCGGTATGACAGCCAGGTCGTCTTTCAGTGTTATACTCTCAGAGGAAACTCATCTTCCATTGCTAACTCTGGCTTCCATACAATTGGGTGCAGAGGTTTTTTCCATCTGCTTCTGGCCTCCGTTAAGGCCTGACATGATGCTGAAATTGAGACTTTAAGTGTAACTTGCCAGGACATGACAGACATACTCTTCTCACTGAAGCATGAAACATTGTCTAAAGTCATTTGCAAGTGCAAACCTTGGGCTTTTTACAGGGAGGGTACACCTTGAAAGCAAAATAAAGGACAAGGTTTAATTAGCTTACCGGGGCTCTGTTAGTTGTTATTAGAAGCTCTTTATCAAATTAAAAGCCTGCTGGGAAGTCAGCTGAGTGCCTAGGAGTAGTGACACGCGTTAAGTGCCAAAGTGGGTTTTAATTGGCTGTTTAAATGAGGAAAAGCTCCCTGCAGTGTGACAGACACATAGCGGGAGGGTGCAAATACACACACACACACACACACACACACACACACACACATGCATGGAACCCCTGGCAGTCTGGTAAATCACAGGAATCACATTTTTGGAAAGCTGACATCCCTAAAGAAGGACCACAAACCTACCAGGATGGGAACCCTAAAGCATGTGCTCTGTGCTCAGTAAAGGCCATTTATTGGTCTGATAATAACAAATAACAGGAGCAGTAAATTGTTTGAACACTGCCCATTTTGTATTGTATGTAAGCAACTGCATGGCCGGGTGTGCTTGCTCTAGGATTGGGCTCAGGGTCTGTCAGGCCATTGACATGACATGGAGTCACGTTAGCTACCTTACAGGAATCACGTTAGCTACCTTACAGGAATGCTGGGGGAGATTTATACAAAACTCCTAGCAGTGCCAGACACATACTGAGAGCCCAAAAATTTATAGTTGTTTTGACCAAATGCTTTTTTTCTACCATCCTCCTTGAAAAGATTATTGGGGATTGTTTATTCCTAACATCCCTTATTAGGAGAGGCTCAGCAGCCTGGTAAACTAAGCTGTGGTGTCAGATTTATGTGATTTGCATGCTGGTTCCACCCCTTGAAGGGACCTTTCTGAACCTCAGGCTCTTTTTCTATGAAATGGGATGAATCATACCTACTTCCTTGAGTGGTGGGGTAATCCTATGGTTGTGCTAGGAAAGAGCTTAGCACAGTATGTCCATATCATAGGTGTGAGCATTGGCCTTTTTTTGAGGGTTGTGTTGTACTTCCTGAAGAGAGATTACAGAGTGGCTGTGGGACAGGCCCCAGAGACGTCTTGTCTTTTCACAGAGGCTGCTAACAAAAGTTCTTAGAGTCAAACCACGGTTAAGTTTGTGGGATGGAACCTTGCTGAGGTGGCAGAGATTGGAATTTTAGGGATTGGTTGGGGGGCACATTTAGGGTACCTGGGGAGTGGGATAGACAAGGGAAGAGGTTGGCAGTCAGCCTCCTGCTGGTGCTCATGGCATTTCTTGCCCCCTTAGAAAGCTGGGGCAACCCTGTCATCTGGGTGTGAACACATTTTGACCCGGAACAACTCCATGGGACAGTTAGGACAAGAGGCTAGGGTGTCTGGCTTATTTTACTGAGAAAATTTCTTATTAGGGGAAGATTTGCAACTGGCGGGGAAGAAATTATTCCAGAACAACTGTTTTTTATATCACATGCAGATTTATTATCTTTTTTTCTTTTCGGTAAGAATTTTATTGATAGTCTGAGTTTGCTATTTAACAGGAACTTTCAAAGGAAGTCCTTATAAAATCAGGATCTCCCGTGTCCCTTCACGGGGTGATATGCAGTAGCCGCTGTCCCTTGGCTCCCCACCAGCATCACAGTTCAGTGTGAAGCTTTGGGGAGGCTGGGGGAAGGAGGAGGGGAGGAATCACATGACTAGAGGGGGCTGGAGGACCAGTAGAGTGACCATCTTTTGAAGAAGTCAAAGGTGTCAAAGGGGCTCAGCCTACAGCTGTTGATGAGGAACTTAAAATATAGGACTGTGGGGCCTTGGAGCCATTTTGAATTGGGGGATATTTTCATAAAGGCTGCAAAAACAAACATTCCCAGTGGAAAGCCTGTGCTACGTGCATTGAAACACACACCCTCTGTTCCAATAACACCGCAAGTCAGAGCGATCCCTGATGCATTGGCAAGGAAGAGAACAAACTCCTTCCTTTCCCAACAGCCTTGCTGGGGCTTGGAGGGACAGCTATCACTCAATTTTGCAGCCTGGCAAGGATTTGAACATGAAACAGAAGCGTCCCAGGGTTCTTAACAAATGAGCTACAGCAGGCTGGATGTCAGGGGATGCATTCATGGGCTGCCGGGGGGTTAATATCTCTTGCAATTACAAATCAGAAAAAAGCCCGCATTCTTCTTCATTTCACCATTTCGCCAGTTTCACACATCCTTGGCAGCTGGGCTTCCCAATGCTTCATTTAGGCCAATGCCCGTGAAGGAACGGATCAGCAGACACAGGCCGTCAGGCGGCCATTTTAAGCCCTTGGCCTGGGTCCTCACTCCCCGCGCTCCGGTGAGACAGACAGGCCTTTGTGTGCCTGGAGTCCGCTAAGCCAGGATGTGACTGCGAGCTGGAATCTGACCTTTCATGGGCTCCAGCACCTGTCAGAAAAAATGAACAAGCTTGGGGTGTTTTTTCCGCTTCGGACTTAAATGCCAGTTTTGTGACTCCCTCACGGTGGAACTGTGCCAAAGCAGTTGTGGTCAACTCCGGCTCTCCGAGGAGCAAACCTGAGCCATGAGTGATGGACAGCCCTGGGTTGCTGAGAGCTGGCCAAGCCAAGCAGAGGACTCTAGCACTCTGAGTTAGGAAACTGGGAGCAGAATAGAAGAGACACATTACTCTGGCAACCCTGGGGAGAGGGGGAGAGGGAGAGGGAGCCTGCATTCAGCCCTCGAACAAAGACCCATGCTGGTGACCCTGACAGGTAGCCATCAGGGGACAACTGGGGCACACTCCCTCCTGGCCTGCTGTGGGGGTCTCAGTAGGAATATAGTGTTCACACCTGGGTTGGCCTCTGCTATTTATGACCTGCAGGACTTTGGACAAATGATTTAACCTCCTTGGACCTCAGCTTCTTCAGCTATAAAATGGGGAGAGAAATGCCTAATCCCAAAGATAGTTGTGGATTAAACGAGGTGATGTACCCAGTTACCCAGCACCTCACCTAAGCAGCTCAGCTGGCGGTGTCTGGTGATGATCACTTTCCCTCCCATGCTGCAGGCCATATTTGGGCTGGAGGAGGAGGGAGGATGCCGGCACCACTTGTATGTGATGGCCCCACAGACACATCCTATATCCTGATTATGGAAGACGGACCAGCCTCTCCCATCAAGGATGACTTCAGGTGTGGGAAGACAACCTCCTCCTAAGCATGGCTTCAGAGGGTTATTTTCAAGGCTCCCTGGTGACCTGGTCTCCTGTGGGGAGGTGGCCACAGCTTCCAGAAGGGTCTGGAAACCTGGGTAAGGCCAAGTGGTCAGTGATCTTTCCTTCACTCCAAGTAGCTTTAGAGCCCTCCAAATGAAAGAAGGTTAATGTGTACTGACCCAGCAGCCCAAGGATCTTGCCCCTTGCGGGGAGAACAGAGTAACTGTGCCTGCATTTTTGGCCCTGGGGACCCTGCTTCCGCAGAAATACCAGGCTGTTGGGTCACTTCATTTCACAGACTAATGGGGCAACATTAAGAAGTAGCAGCTCAGGTGGAAGGAAATGTCTGCAGTTTCAGAGCTTGAGACAGGCAGATGTCAGTGGGAAAATCCAAAGTCTAATCATCATGCTCAAAACTATTAGTGCTTTAAAAATAAACAAACATCGTCATATAAAAGTTGTTTTTGAATGACACGGATCATAGATGAACGTAAATGAACTTCATTTTAGAAATGAGGTTTCTGTTTCTTTGTTTGCCTTTACCACATCCCATGAAGATCACTGGGTAGATTTTTACCAAATTTGAAGAGCATGGTAGGGTGGGATGAAAATATGGGCTCTGTCCGAGAGGAATCTCTAGAAGATAAGCTATCATTCTTCAGAGGGAATGAAACTAAAATTTGGCGACAGGTAGTCGTGCCTGGCAGCTAGGGGTGCTGACCCCAGAACAAAAATACAGGACCAAGAAAGCAAATCACTGCACAGGGGCCCTAAGCTGGAATGTGGTTGTTGATTTGCAACAAGCTGCTTCTCATATGGGCAGTCTCTGGAGTCAGACCCATCTTCTCCTAAAGAACACCGACTAGGTCAGTTAGCCGACACACAAGCAGGCTATCAAGTCCATTACCTTATATACGTTGTAATTTTAAAAACATAGTTACTTGTCCAGACTGTACATTTTGTAGCCTTCTTGTGCCTGATATTTCAAACACATAGTTTGCAGTGTGCCAACACTTTGCTTTAAAAGTATTACATTTAACCCACCCGAGGATTCCCCTGCAAAGAAGCTTCGGCTCTCCCCATTTCAAGGATGAAGGCAAAGGTTTAGGGCATCACCTAGCTAGGAAATTATAAAGCTGGGACACAAACTCAGGCTGGTGTATTCCAGGCCCAAGTTCTTTAGCAAAGAATGCCTATTCCTACAGTTTCTTAAAGTGTCCCTACAAAGATATTCTAATGGTCGTAATTTGATTTGTCTTAAAGGGTTACTTTAATCAATCAAATTGCATGCCCACTCTATATTTCTCTATACCTCTCAAAAATGCCTGAGTTTTAAAAATTCAAATGAAATTTAAGAAATGCTCCAAATTAGATTTTCACTGGTAAGCACGTTATCTGATCATGTTATTATTTGATGTTTGATAAATATTCACTGCTACTATTTGTTACTCAGTTGAACAGTTAAAACGTGGCTTGTTTTAGCCTTAATCTGAAATACATTAAGAGGGGTCAGCCAAACCTGGGCTGGCTTTGCTAAAGGTTTTTTGCATTGGTCACAGTTTTGACTTATAGATCACCAATTAGTTGCAGATGTCGACAGTAATATGAAGTGTAGGAAGGGTCAGGAGAACACTTCGTTCCCATTTGAGAGGAATTTAGAACTTGAAAAAATACTCTGCTAATTCTGAGCTGCCAACATACACACATTCATGCATGTGCGTAACTCCCTGGAAAAACAATCAGATTTTTGGAAGCTGTAGGCTATAATTCTATAGACTTTATGATTCAATTCATAAATACCTGGGTTTTTAAAACATAATCATAACAAGAGGAATAACAAGATTTGTTTTCATAATTCTCTCATCTCTGTAACTCAATAAATACTTAATTTTTAATTCTAATGATTACTTACAAAAGTAATAACAATAATGAGATGCATAGTTATAGTCGTGGCAAAGTGCTGAGTGCTCTGTTTGTTTGTCATTCCATCAGTCCTCACACCTACTCTCTGAGCTAAGCTGTACCATTAGCTCCACTTAGAGCTAAGGAAAATGAAAGGTCAGGGAGGTCCTTGGAACTACCCATATTTGGGTGCCTCACCCCTGTGTGCTCCTGCCTTCCACAGAAGGCCATGCTTGGTGTGAAGCATCTTGCTCACCTCTCTGAAGGATCCATGTTTGGGGAAGATGGTATCCATTTTCTAGGAGCTAATGGATTTAGGAAGGGCTGAGATGCAGACATCAGAATTTATAGGAGGAAGGATATGGGGAAGTCCAAGTTCTTGGTGAAAGAGCAGGAAGGAAAGATCGCTTCTGGAGCTCATTGATCTCCATGGGTCAGCCAGCGATGGCCCGTAGGCCACGTCTAGGGCCAAGACCTATTTCTATATAGCCCTGGAGTTAAGAACATTTTTTTCTATTTTTAAAAGTTTGAAGGAGAAAGAAGAGGAGCTATATAGGAGGAGAAGAAGGAGAAAATACATGACAGACCATATATGGGCCATAAATATTAAAATGCTGTCTGGACCTTTACAGAAAAGGTTTGCCAATACCTGGTCTCGACCAGTACTAATAGAAATATAATTCAGTCACATATGTAATTTAACATTTTCTAGTAGCCCCATTATTAAAGTCAAACAAGTAGGATTAATTTTAATAATGTATTTTACTTAACCCAGAATATCCAAAATATTGCTTCAACATGTAATCGATATAAATTATGAATGAAATATTTAACATTTTAATTTTCATATGAAGTCTCTGAAATTTGATGAACATTTGACACAGCACATTGAACTCATACTCGCCATATTTCCAGGGTGCAATAGCCCCAGAGGGTAAGAGGCTACTGAAGGTGTAAGTGGTAAAGGAATGGACAGCATTCTGATGTGGAGCATAGGAGGACTTCCTGGCATCGTCTCAAGCAGGACTCCTCAGTCTTGGTCCAGTTGCCATTTGGGGCTCTATAACTCTTTGTTATAGGAGGCCGTCTCTGCCTTATGAGATATTTAGCAATATCTCTAAAATCTAGCCATTTTTATACCAGTAGCAGTTCCCCTCCCTGATTTGATGGTTGGGACAGTCAAAAATGCCTCTAGATATTGCCACATGTCCCCTAAAGTAGCAAATTATCCTGGGTTGGGGTCTAAAGCACGAGAAACCGGAGTATGGGAGCACACATGGAATTACCTAGAAAATTTCCTCTGAGTCAGTCCCTCTGATGGAAGAAGGACAATTGAAGGAGAGTCATGAGAGCTTGGGTAGAAAAAGATGAGGGCAAAGCTCAGGATAAAGCATTTGAAATTTATTTTCTCAGCAATGATAGCCATCAAAGAGCTTTGAGCAAGGGAATGAAATTAGCAAAGTTACAAATTAAAACCATTTTTTCTTCCATCTTTGAATAACTAGATTCTTTCTTTTTTTTACTGGCACAGATAGACTTTTTTCCCCCTTAAAGGAATGCATCATTTAAAGAGCCAATGCCCCCACCCTAAGTCGGGTGGGTGGTTTTTATTAAATTCCAGTAGAGGGATGGGTTTCCAAAGCAATCTTCCAGCCCCTTGGTGAGCAGGCTCCCTGCCACTCAGCTGACATTCCACCCTGCAGGAGTCGAAGAGAGGAAAATCAACAGCGAGCAGGCAAAGGGACTGAAGCTTACACTATTGAAATCTCTAGTAGGGCCACTTGGTGTTACAGGTGGGGTCCAAATGGGGCAGGGCCCCTGGGTCGAGGCGGCCTGATAACAGCTTCTGTACCTTACAGTTGTTAAATTACTTATTTACTCAGCTCCTGACATCCAATTGCTATAGAGTTTTCTAATTCCCCTTTGAATATTATTATTAGTAATAATAAGACTTTGGGTAGGTCTCTATAGTTGATCATGTGTTTTTGTGTACAAAGTCATATTTAATAATCATACATCATGAGATAATGTTGACGTAGGACTGTACACTGTGGATTTGTATTTGGGGGCTTATTCCTTTTGGGGTACTCTGGAGCTTTTTTCCAGTTCTGCTGGGTATTCTGTTTACCTCTTGGATCCACCCCCCCACCTCCCTTTCCACCCTGCTCAGGCACCCTGGGAGGCTGGCCTTTAAGGATTGCATCAGCTGGCCTCCTTTGCCCCCATTTCCTGCTGGGTTCAGCCAAAGGGAGGCACAGCAGGAGATCACAGAGGTGGGGGGTGGGGATGAGGTTGGGGTATTTGCTTAAGGGCAGGTGTGGGTTGGCAGAGACTAGATCCCGCCACTGCAGACCACAGCTCCTACAAAGGCAGGTCTCACTGGATTCCAGGAACTTCTTTTTATATCTTTTTCCCTTCAGGCCTGAGGATGGGAAGGCACAGTAGTATTGTAAGCCCTGAGATGCTTCATCATCCCTTGTATGTTGACCCTCGCCCTGCAAATTATCCATTTATGAACTGTCTCTGGTCACCCCTCTGGAGTGTGCCGTCTGCTCCCTGCAGGGACCCCGACTGACATTCTAGTTCTGCTGAGGAGAGTCCATGTCTTTCTTGACCATCCAAACCTTCGGTCAGGAAAATTCAAGCAAGGCTGTGGTTGGGAATTTGGCCTTTGAAGTCTCCGTGTTGACCATGTTTTATCCCTAGTGAGGATAAGGTAGGCATAGAGTTCCTGTGGGTTTTCCTTGGTTACCAAGTCACTTGGTACCCAAAAACTTTAATCATAAGCCCCAAACCCATACACCCGATTCTCGTCCAGGGAAGAATGTGTGTAATGCTTAATTCAGTGTTTTCCTTTCTGGAATTTCTAGCAATAATAATGGAAAAGGAACTCAGGGGAAAGTGTCAAAGAAAATCACTTGGTTTTTCCTTTCTTTGTGTGTAGATTGTTTGAAGGAACTTGAACCCCAGCTTGAGCTATAGTGTCTAAACCAGACACATCATCTGTCAGCGGGCTGGCCCTGGTCGTGAGCAGAGGGGCTGAGAATGTTCTCATCTCTGCTGTCAGTGCGGCTCTTCCTGCCGAGATAGGTCTGAAAGTGACATCACCTGTGCTTCCTTGTGGACTCTCACTATCACAAAAAGAACACGCCGTGCTCTAGGTTTTGTCTCAGAAGACAGTCTGGAGAAGGAAGGAAGTGGAGAAAGGGGAGAAAGATGGGAGGGTGTTGGGTTTTGATGTAAAGATGTGTTTTCTACTATGGGTCGTGATGACAAATTTGAGGCAACTAAACTTTATGCATAGTGGATACTTGATAAATAAATGTTTAATAATGGGGAGGAAAGAAAAGGGCCATGAGTGAAAAGGAAAAGGAGGGAAGGAAGAATGACAGAAGGATGTTAGGACAGTTTTCTGTCCTCGATGTTTGTGGAAATTGTGGGCACAACCACAAGTAACTTAGCATGAATTTGCAAAAAGTTTTAGAAGAAACTAAGGAAGACACAGGAGAGAAAAAGGGAGTAACCAAAAAGTTCATAAACCAAAACCTCAAAAATCAGTTCTGACATTTTATCATCTCACATTTGACTCATTCTGGCTTGTGAGCCTTGATATAGGAGTTTTCAGTGAATTTTAATTTCCTGTTGGTTTGAGGAGATTCAAGACTGTGATATTTGAAATAGTTTTAGGCAATCCAGTGCTTTCTTGCCAACTGGATTTCTCCTTGTCCAGTCTCTGATCTGAAGGTGATTCAAGCATTGTTTTGTAACTCCCAGTCTGAGACAACTAGGATAACCCTGACCTTGGTACGTTCTTTAGAGTGAAAGACCTTCCAGAAATCTCTGGGGTTTTTTAAACAGACTATTCCATGAATGTAGCATGTTGGTACACAACAGAAGATACAATACCAGAGACAAAGAGGGAAACTTATTAATGAGAGAGGAGTAAATTCATCAGGAAGACATAACGATCCTAGATGCATATAAACCTAATATGACAGCTTTAGAAACAGGAGACAGAACTGGATGTTTACCCAAGGTAGATGAGCACATATGTCTTCAGACACAAAAAAATATGCAAAAATGTTTATAATACCTTTATGCATAATTGTTAAACAGGCAAAGTCTCCTTTGGTGAATATAAAACCAAATGGGGGTACATCCATACAGTGGAATACTACTTAGCAATGAAAATGGATGGGCTACTGATACATGTCTTTATTTACAGACAACATGATTGTTGACATGGAAAAATTCTTAGAAACCTACCAAAAAGGTTTTAAGAATGAATAAGTGAGGGGCGCCTGGGTGGCTCAGTTGGTTAACCGACTGCCTTCGGCTCAGGTCATGATCCCGGAGACCCGGGATCGAGTCCCACATGGGGCTTCCTGCTCGGCGGGAAGCCTGCTTCTCCCTCTCTCAGTCCCTCTGCTTGTGTTCTCTCTCTGGCTGTGTTTCTCTCTGTCAAGTAAATAAATAAAATTAAAAAAAAATAAGTTTAAAAAAAAAAAGAATGAATAAGTGAGCTTAGCAAGGTTGAAACATGCAAATGGATTAAACAAAAATCAACTGTGTCTTTATTAGTCACAAATCACTAGAAATTGAAGCTTTAAAAGATAACATTTACTATGGCATCTAAAACCATGATATACTTAGGGATAAATTTGACAAAGTATGTGCAGCACCTGTGTGCTAAACATAAGATTCTGTTGGGAGAAATTAAAGACTTAAATTAATGGAACGATATAGACAAAATAGGGAGTCTAAAAATAGATCCATACATCTATGGTCAAATTTCAAAAAAGGTGCCAAGGTAATTGAGTGGAGAAAGAAGAGTCTTTAAAAAAAAAAAAAAAAAAAAAAAAAAAAGGACAGCTGATGTTCAGGGGCACCTGGGTGACTCAATCATTTAAGTGTCTGACTTCAGCTCAGGTCATGATCTCAGGGTCCTGGGATAGAGCCCTGTGTCAGGCTCCCCACTCAGTGGGGAGTGTGCTTGTCCCTCTCCCTCTGCCCCTCCCGCACTCATGCTCTCTAGTGTCTCTCTCTCTCTCTCAATTATATATAAATAAAATCCTTTAAAAAAATTTAAAGTCTTAAAAAGCTGATGTCTATAAGGAAATTAATAAACCTTGACCCTTACCTCATATCATATACAAACTTTATTTTAAGTTGGTAATAGACTTAAGTGTAAGACCTAAACTATAAAGTTTCTAGTAGAGGGACGCGTGGGGGGCTCAGATGGTTAAGCGTCTGCCTTCAGCTCAGGTCATGATCTCAGGTTCCTGGGATTGAGCCCCTCATCAGGCTCCCTGCTCTCAGGGAGTCTGCATCCCCTCTCCTCCCAGCTTAGTGCTTTCTCTCTCTCTCTCTCTCTCTATCTCTCTCTCTTTCTTTCTCTTTCTCTCTATCTCTCTCTCTTTCTTTCTCTCTCTCTCTCAAGTAAAAACAAACAAAAGTTCTGTAGAAAGCATCCAAAAACATTTGAACTGGGTTAGACAAACATTTTTTAGAATACAGAAAACACAAACCTTGAAAAATAAAAACAAACTGGATTTCTTCAAAATTATAAACTTTTGCTGTTCAGACATTTTAAGAAAATGACAGGCCACAGACTGGGAGAAGATATTTGGAAAACAGATACATTATAAAGGACTTGTAGCCAGAATATATGAAGAACTCTTGTAGCTCTGATAAATGAGAAGAAAAAAAATGGACAAAAGATTTGGACAGTCTGTTCACCAAAAAAGATTTACAAATGATAAATAAGGACATGAAAAAATGCCCAACGTCAGTCATCCTTAGGGAAATGCAAATTAAAAATAGTGAGTTGTTGCTACACATGTACTTAAATTAGAATTAAGAATACTTACAATACCATGTGTCGGTGAGGATGTGGAATTATGAGAACTGTCTTCCGTTATCGATGGGAAATGGTACAATCCTTTGGAAAACTGTTGCTCAGTTTTTTATAAAATTAAATGTACACATCATATGACCTAGCAAATCAATCCTTAGATATTTGCATAAAAAAATACCATGGGTCCACATAAAGATATGTATGTATATGTTCATAGCAACTTAATTTTCCCTAACTGAAAGCTGAAAACAATCCAAATATCTAGAAACCGATGAATGGATAAATATTCCTAACAATGAAATACTTCTCAGCAACAACAACAAATGAACCACTGATACATGAAACAACAAGGTGAATCTCCAAAGCATGGTACTAAGTGAAGGAAGCCAAAAGTGGAAGACCAGGTGATTACATGTCTAGGAGATTCTAGAAAAAGCAAAGCTGTAGACTGACAGACCAGATTAGTCATTGCCTGGGGAGATGGTGAAATGAGATGGACTGCACCTGAGCATAAGAGTACTTTTTGAGTGACAGAAATGTTTTATATCTTGATCATGGTGGTGATTATATATTAATCACACCCACCTAACTATACATTTAAAAATGGGTATATTTTCTCGCATATAAATTATAAGTCAAGAAAGCTGATTTTATATTTTTTATTAATTTTTATTTTTCCCATCACCCAGACACCCCACCCCTCCCCCCAACCCCCAGCAACCCTCAGTTTGTTTCCTGAGATTAAGAGTCTCTTATGGTTTGTCCTGGTTGCATCTTGTTTCATTTTTTAAAAAGTTCTAGGTCTAGGGCTTCACACCACAGTGACAAGTAAGAAGTTCCTTGGCAAACTGTGGGTGCAGGGAAAGGTGAACAATTAGAGCAGTTAATGAAATCCAGTACTGTACTGGGTTTGGTGATAATAGAGTGTATCTGTGGTTGGGGATTTCAAACCTCACCCTTGATAAAGCATTTGTTACTTTATACTGGTCTTTGTGTCTTCTTCCTTTCCAGCCTTCTGGCTGGTCCTCTAATGTTGTTATTTCTTATTACCTCTTGAACTGAACTCTAATGTTTTTGTGCTTGGGTCCCATGTAGTTTCTAAGAGACGAAGAATTCAAAAGTTTATGGTCATCCGGTCAATTTAAAAGTGATCTTTACTTAAACTCATTGGCATTTGCAATGCCAACACTTCACATACTATCATTTTCCAGTGGAAAAGTTGAACAACTAAAGAAAGAAGAAATAAAATGAATGAATTAGACACCATGGAAAACCATTTAGGGATTTTATAAACTTTCGTTAAATGTAACAAGGCAGTTCACACGATTACTGGAATTTATGGCAAAATAAATTTTTGTTCTTCCAGGTACTGTAGTCAATGAAGAAAATCCTTCAATATATTTCTATAAGAGCAACCTGTGCTGGGACTCTTTCTTCCTCGAGAGACCTGAGCTCCAGCAAAATGAGAAAACTGGCCCAGTGCCTTGGAATCCCATGAGAAATTGAGATGGAAATCACAACAGAAAGAGCAGAAACTTTTCATGCTTTTTAAGTCTCTACTCCAGTTTAATATGAACAAAGCTTTGTATGCAAATCAAAAATACATTTAAATTCTTTTCTCCTAGGATCACTTCATGCCTTTTTGCGTGTGATTGAATGAGTCTGGTAGGGAGGCAGGGCTGTATGTGGCCAAGTTTAGAATTCATTCGGTCTCTTTGGTCTAGGCAAATCCCACCAAATGAGAACAGTTTGGTGTCTAAATTTGTTTGCACTTTGTAAAACAGAACTTCCTGTTTTTGGATTTTGTAAAAAAAAACCAAAAACTCTTGAAATGAAGTAGGATTCAAATTTTTTTTTTTATGGATTGAATGCAAACAGATAATTATATGGATAAAATTTCCCTCAAATTTCCCCAAAATTTTAATAATTAAGAACTAACCAAACATCCTTTAGGTTTGGGGCTGGATTTAAATTTCAAAACATTCAGGGGCCTCAGACTACATTCCAAACTGACAGGGTTTTGTTTTGGTGTTTTGTTTGAATTTTACATGGGGAACAAAACCCTGGGGTCTGTCTCCACAAATATGAATCTGTTTTTGGTACTTATACCTCAACCACTACACTGATAGGAAAGTTTTATTTTTTTTTTCCCCCTGGAAATGAAATCAACTTTTAGAGAAACAAGAGATTCTGGTGATACTTGAGAGTAGCCCACGTGTGTAAAGGGTAGGTCCCAAGCCTTGTTTTTACAGGATCCCAGTGCCCTCTGCTCTCGTGCCCATTGTGCATGGGCCTCATTCGTGAAAGTAGCCAATATCTCCCACTTTCAGTTCCCTTTATCCTCCAAGACCTCAGGTTTCTCATCTTCAATTCTGTTCTCTCTCTAGACTCTGTTCCAGTTTGGCTATGCGGCTCTTTCCGCTCATAGCCATGTCATTAGGAAATCTGCACTGCAATTCCGGCTCTTTGGGACAAGTTCTGTTCACTCCCCTCATCCAACTCTCTGTTCGAGGGAATCTTACTCTGAGTCTGGGCTGTGCTGGTTATGGAAGGGAATGGAGGCCACTTGGAACCCCAATGAACTCAATGAGGAACTCAGATGAATTCTGGGCCAAGGTCTTGGAAGGAGAAATTCCTACTGAATTGGACTAAATGGTTACAGAAATTTCCTGAGACATTGTCAATGGAAATAGGACAGGGAAAATTCTTTAGGGTGTCCTGGGCCAATGATATTTCATTTCCTGGGAAAGGAGTTGGTAGGTATGAACATGCTCCCATCTGTCCAGCCAAGGGCAGACGCGTGCCAGTGAAGGACAGTTTCTTCCAACCAAGGCAATGATTGAAGCTGTCGATTAACCAGATCTCCAGGTTTTTTTTCTACTCTTACCTTTTGGATCTCTTCATAATTGTGAGTTAGAGCCTGAAAGGGAGAAAAGATGGGAAAAGGAGATGAAACTCAAATTGATCATCTATGCTGCCTTTTAGTGGTTAAAAAGTTTGAGTGCATGTCTGAATCACTGGGTGAGATGAGAAGATTAGTGACCGAATGAAATGTGTGTTGAGAGGACTGGTAGTCTTTCTCTTCCCCTGGGGGGACTAAGTGTATTAACCCCTTTGTAAAGACAGTTGCCTGTGTCTTTAGCATTGTGGTGACTGAGGGGCAGAGTGACAAGAGAGAGAATCATCCTGCGTCCTCCTCTCTGGTGGAAGCAGCAGGCAGCCCATCAGGAGGACCAGAGCTCTGCAGAGCACCAGATGGTAATAGCCTCCCCACAGGGACGCCAGCAGCAGGGGTACCAGATGGTCCCTTGCCTGTGGAGGATCTCTGGGAAGAGGATTTGTACAAGATGGAACAAAGTTTTGGGTACCATCATGCAGTATATGCTATTCAATATCTAACAAATGGCTGCCCAGAAAGGAGACCTCTGGTTTGTAGTGCTGGCCAGTTATCATGGTGTGAACATTGTCCCCATCTCCAGCTCCTGACCTGAACAAGGAGTCCCTGGAAAAAAAATTGGGAAGAAATGAGCAAAATCAGCTCTGGCAAGTGTGAGGAGAATGGGCTCAAGCATTCCAGTGCCCCAGGGGTTAGGCCTGCAGACCCTCTGCAGAAGGGAGGGAGGGATCCAGCAAATTTACTGTAGACTTTTGCTCTGTTTGTGATTCCTCTCCTCTTTCAAAATAAACAACCAATAGTTGGCTGTGATTCCTTCAAGTATGACCTCATGAACTCAGGGTTTAAAATAAGTCACTTACCAGAACTGAAACCAGCATTTGGACTCAAATAAAAAGAACTAAAACTACAACTCTTATGAAATAACAAGAACAAATATTTTTGTGTGTTCTTCAGTTAGCAACAGCTAGTCATGTGCGTTTGAGATGGTCCATAACAGGTAACATTTGTTGAGCACCCACTATGTTTCAGGTACTTTCAATGTACTAACTCATGAAAGGTGATATTATTAGAAAATTGCACCTTTTCAACAAATAACCACAGTGAATACTTTTGAATAAAACTACATGTTATTATAGATTGTTCCCAAGGTAGTTTGAGATGTTAAAAATAGCAACCATTTACTGAGTTCCTACTATGCACCTGATATTTTCCATGAACTCTGCATTGAATTTTTATAATGACCTATATGAGTCAGGTGTCATTATGATGCTTATTTTACAGTTAAGGAAATAGAGGACAGAAAGTGGCATCCTGAAGGTCAGACAACTCACTGATGGCAGAGTCAAGAATCAGACCCAGGCAGCCAGGCACCAAAGCTTACTCTGATGGATAGGACCTCCACCATCTTTCCAGGCTTGAATGTTCCTAGGTAAATCCCTGACTGTCTGTGTAGATGTCTGACCTTAATTTAAAAGCAATGCACTTCTTATTGAAATGTTTCTGTGCAATCATCCTTCCCAGCACATGGTTCTTTGAGGCTGAAAATACTACCCTTTTTCACTTTTGCGGTAGACACTGTTCAACATTATTGTGGTCTGTGATTTAGAGCTGAAGTAGTCACACACTAAAATGTCAGGAGATGAATTCAGAATCACACACAGTTCTTCTAATTGCTAGTAAGTCAATGTGATGCCCTTGAAAACCGCTCTGAAATCACAGGCAATTCAGCTGAACCAAGGGGTTAGGGGAAGGCAGATTTCAGAAGAATTCTATTGATCTCCACCTTTAGACTCTTTAGTGCTCACACAGTTTTGAAGTTTCTGGCTCGTTGGAGTGACATGATTTACACCTTTCATTCTGGGGTTGTCTTGGCTGAGCTACACAGTGGTGTTCTTATATAGACAAAGCTACTGGAGTTTAGAAACAGGAAGGGCTTGAAACTCACTTTTAAAAGTAAAATAAAGGTAGCACAGTGGGGGAGTTCCTTAACGCTCCGATGTCTGACATATGTTAGGTAGTCAGGAAAGAATAATAAAATTCCCCGGGAAAAGCATTTCACAAATGGCAGTGGCTAAAATATGGTTTTCTAGGTGGCCAGGGGTCTGATTTCCATCCTATTCTCCTCACCTCCTGCTGGGCTGGTCTCAGCTTGCCCTTATACAGACAGATATTCAGAGCTGTGCGAAAGACCCAAGCCTTCCAGAACAGCCTGAGGACAGCCTGCAGGATTACCAGCCCACAAGTGAGGTTCCTCTAGAAATCATGTGTCTGTGTCACACTAAGAGCTGTGTTAGCTTTCTCTGGCCACTCCCGGGATCACCCAGGAAACGGCACCAGCTTTGATGAGGCTCTGACATCGCAGTCAGCGCGGATGACAGAGAAGAGGAGGAGGGGCCTGTTCCATGGAAAGCAGATAATAGGAACCACAGGGGTCTGTAGAGCTTCCCACATGTGGCCTCAAGAAAGAAAGGAGAAGAGTAATGGAGATGAGAAAGAACACGCTTCTGGAGGACAAATGGGATTTTGGGGAATCCTTCACAAAGTAGTTGTGTGGTATGGAGTTGTCAAGACATCTGATTCATCTCTGAGGGCCTCAAGTATAAGGAACAGCTGGGTTCTGATTCTGGGGTTCAGCTTAAGGGTTCATACCTGTAGCCTGCAGTTGAGTGAGAAATGTGTGGGAATTAAAAGACCCAGGTAATAACATCCCAGTGCACTTACATATTTCATTACAGTACAGTTGGTACTTTTTTTTTTAAATATAGAAAACTCCTCACTGCACAAACTCATACAATAAAAACTGTGGGGCTGGGGCGCCTGGGTGGCTCAGGTGGTTGGGCGGCTGCCTTCGGCTCAGGTCATGATCCCGGAGACCCGGGATCGAGCCCCATATCGGGCTCCCTGCTCGGGGGGAAGCCTGCTTCTCCCTCTCTCACTCCTCCTGCTTGTGTTCCCTCTCTTGCTGTGTTTCTCTCTGTCAAATGAATAAATAAAATCTTTAACAAAACAAAACAAAACAAAAAACTGCGGGGCTTAGAGAAAGCTGCAGCCACTTAAAAATTTTGTCAGTAACATTAAAAAGAGACATCCAGTAGAAATAGCACAGCCTCACACATGTTAAATGACACAATAAAGATGGTGTTTATCTTGAAAAAGACCTGAAGTTGGCTTATGGAAGCAAGCAATGCAGCTTGCAAAGTATTGTGGGGTGAGAGGAAGAAGGTCATCCATGTGTGCCAGCTTGAAATCTTGGAGCTTGTTTTTCTGTCTTGGCGATATAAACCCTTTGAAGCATGTGTTTATAATAGAGACCTTCCTTTATCAAACCTGAAAATTTGATCCCATGTGTAGTCGTTGTCGTCAGTTAACTTTTGTCCCCCTTCTGGACATTCTTCAGTGGCTTTCTCCTCTGCACCTGGGTCTGCACCAAAGAGCTGAAGGCTTTGGAAATCAGCATGAATTTGGAAGCACTAAATCAGCCACTCAGTATGGACAGGTGTCACTTCTGCAGAATTTGGCATTTTGCCTTAAGGTCTTGTATGGAGAGAGCGCTTTCTTTTTGTGAGACAGGTGGCTCACCATTTCACCCTGTTTGGTTTTCAATCACAATAATGCTCATCTTTCCATATCTTGTGTTTCTTCAGGGATTATTCTTATTGATGGATTAGTCCTCAAAGTTGTTTTACCCAGAGATAAGTCATTATTGTTTCGATGTTGTGGATTCCTTCATGCCTGTTGCTTGGGAAACTGCACATCATCTCTTGATTCTTTCCAAATCCCTTTTTTACTTCAAGCTTCTCCTCGATACATCAAGTTTTCCCTTTTCATGGCCCGTTTGGTATTTTTAAATCACGATGCTTAGACATGTTTGAGATGTTGAGTGAGCATTTTTTTTTAAATATAGAAAGGGTCATATAATAAGAGCCAAACGTAACCTTGTAGGAACACACACTTGGAAGGGACAAGGAGGATGGTACAAGTAGGGGGCATCGTGTGGAGTGTGTGCACTTGTGCTTTTCAGGAATTTCTATAAGACGTAGCAAGTAGGTGCACTTTTCTATGTTAATGTAGTTTTTAAATTTTCAGACAAATTGCCAGTGAGAAATTTGCATGTGCTCAAAGTGTCCCATCATGTGTGATTCTAATTAGAATAAATTTGCATTTTTAAAACAAGTGTTATAGCAAATTGTATCTGGTACCTCTGCTCATGGGGTTTCTCAGCTGATGGTTTTGCTAGTTCTGTGAGGTAAACGGGAAAGTTAATACTCCACCATGCGGATGAAAAAACTGTGGCCAGTCGTCCCAAGGCTTGGGCTATGGGCCTGGAACAACCAAAAGATGAGAACTGAACTTGTCCTACTATTTCTTAAAGTGAGTCCTACCCCTTCTTCTGGAAGTTTGGTTTTGTGAACCAGGAAATCTTCTTCTTTTGCTTCAAGTAGTTGGAGGGAGGGTTTTATTTTGTTTTGTTTTAGTAAGGCGGGGTCTTGGTTAATGCAGACCCACCTAGATAATGTTCAAATTCTCTCCCAGCTCTGGGAGACTTTCTGCCACATGTTGACTGGTAATTTAACCCTCTGCAGGTAGAGGGCACCCTACATGTCAAGGTCTGCCCTTGAAATAAGGGGATCTGTCTGGCAGGCTTGGGGCACAGGGCAAAAGGGATTATTCCTTCACCCCCTGAGTGCTGGCCAAGGAAGTCCCCAGGCTGAGTGGGGCTGTGTAGGTGAGATCCTTCTTTTGGAGGGGTCTGACTCTATTTGCACCCATTTAGACACTGCCCTTTCTGAAGGTAGTGACCCTTCTCTGTCCCTATTACAATTATTTCTTGTTCACTGCAGGAGAACATCCCCTGAGTGCAGCTGAACCTGCCCTTCCTCTTGGTACTGGGATGTCCTGACAGTTCCTGGTCTACTCCAGCTCAGTGATGGGAAAGGGTCCCCGTCATTTCCCATCACAAGCTCAGGCATGACTGCTGCTGCGATTCGGTGAACTCCTCTCTGTGCTCCAGGCCTCTGAGAAGCACTTCACATAGTCCTTCACGCATCCCAATGGTATTTGCTGAGGGCTATCACATGCCAGGATCATTCCTATCGTGTGGTTATCTCCCTTGCTTCTTAAAGTTCCAAGTCAGTGGCTCCCGGTTCATGCTCTTGAGCCTGTGTTGTCCTGCTTCTTTTATTCAGGGCTGCCCATGCAGTCTTAGGCAAGGTTGCTATGAGCTCAGTTGGTTCCAATCATTTTCCAACTTGCTGGAGACCTAAAAACATGTCAATGACCTTCCCCTGACCTGGATAACAATTTCTCAACTTGTCAATGCCTTCCCCTTCTGTTTGGATAGCATGTGTCTGAGTGTCACCATTGTGCATGTCTGGTGAGTTTTAGACATCTTTCCTTCCTTCCTTCCTTCCTTCCTTCCTTCCTTCCTTCCTTCCTTCCTTCCTTCCTCCCTCCCTCCCTCTCCTTCCCTCCCTTCTTCCCTCCCTCCTTTTCTCCCTCCCTCTCTCCTTTCCTCCCTCCCTTTCTCCCTCCTTTCCTCCCTCTCTCTCTCCCTCCCTTCCTTCCTATTTTCAAATTCATGCACTGGGACCTACTTGACAAATCTGAGAGGAAAGAGAAAGAACAAAGAAAGCAGAGCAAACTAAATACTGAAAAATGTATTTTTTTAACTTCATGAATGAGGCCTTTGAACTCAGTGGCCATGGCTCCTTCCTAACCTGTACCTTTCACGTCCTGTTTCCAGCCAGAGTGGAAAATCTGAGGTGCCTTGGCCCAGAGCCCACACTGAAACCTGGCTGGGGTTGCGTCCCGGTGTCCTCAATGAGCAGTGGCAGCCAGGCACTTCCTGCCGGGGAGCTTAACTCCTTCAGCAGCCGTGGAAGTTCACTGGGAAGGGAAGGGAGCTGGAGCCTTCACCCAATGTGGCCAAAGGCAGCAAGTATAAAGAATGTCAAGGAGAAATTCTTGCAGTCAATGGACATGGGGTTGGGGAGGAAGGGAGGGTGTCTCTAGAGGTTGGTGTTGAAACTTTCTGCCTTGACTAAAACTCAGGTTCTCAGCACAGGGGATGTGACTCATGGCTAAGAAATTCCCCATGGCCTTGGATGACATTGACGTTGATTACCTCTGAGTCACATTTCTGAGAGGAACTTTTTTTTTTTTTTTTTTTTTTGGCCAGAGACAGACTGAAGGGAAAATGGCATGGACAGTGGTTTGGAAACAGGGTCACTTGTGTTCTTAGGAGGAGAGGTAAAGACATGCAAAATGGAAAGAAAAACGAGGCAAAAAGTAGGATACTGAGGAAGAAGGAATCCTTTCCCAGGGGAACAGGGAGAACTGGGTTCTCTTTCTGGGGTGATGAAGGGGTGGGGGCCGCCCAGCTGGACTCTGGCCTTTTGCTTCTTATCGTGATTACAGAAATTTAGAATGTCAAGAGATGGAGCTATCATTCATTCCTTTATCTCACAAGTGTCAGTCGAGAATGCTCCATGTTCCAGGCTCTGTTCTAGGTACCAGAGATATGGATCTCAGTGGAGGAGCAAGACAACAAAGAAATAGTGAATCAAATAGCATCTTTGAATCCAGCCCTTGAACTAATTAACAGAAATACGTTCTGAATGTCCAGCTTCAGGATCCACAAACGTGCGCACTTTGCGCACTTTGCCGAGTTCAAGGGGTGGAGACTTGAATGGACCTGTCAGGGGTGCTGTGCTTCAAAGGTTCAAAGGTTTGTCTTGAGTCCTGGCTCTCATGGCTGCCCATCCCTATACCTGGGACTCCCATCTCCTGGAAGAAGGGCAGGGCTGTGCCAAAAGGGGGAAAAAGGGACCGTGGTGGCCCCAAGCCCTCCCTCTCCTATTATGTGTGTTTGAAGCTTCATCAGAGGTTAAGGTCTCTTAATTAATTAATTTATCTTTTTAAAGATTTTATTTATTTGACAGAGAGAAACACAGCCAGAGAGGGAACACAAGCAGGGGTAGTGAGAGAGGGAGAAGCAGGCTTCCCGCCAAGCAGGGAGCCCGATGTGGGGCTCGATCCCGGGTCTCCAGGATCATGACCTGAGCCGAAGGTAGTCGCTTAACCAACTGAGCCACCCAGGCGCCCCAAGGTCTCTTAATTTAGAGAGAGAGAGGGCATGAGTGCTGGGAGAGGAGCAGGGAAGAGGGAGACGATCTCAAGCAGACTCCCTGCTGAGCATGTCGCCTGATTCAGGCTAGATCCCACAGCCCCGAGACTGTGACCTGAGCTGAAAATCAAGAGTTGGAGGCTTAACTCACTGGGCCACCTAGGTGCCCTGGTTAAGTGCTCCCTTAATGTAAATGTTGAGCTCAGTTAAATCATGGACTCTAAAAGTGTATCCAGGGACAGGAAAAACAATGTCTTAAGTCCCATAGGATTCCAAAGCACCAACAGAAAATCCAAACCAAGCAGAAAACACTTCTCACCAGATTAGCTTCACTTCTGCTTGACTTAGATTAGTGAGGCTGAGGTTATTTTCTACAAAAGAACTATCTGCAGCCAGTAGGCAGTAATTTGGGAAGTAAAAGGTAGTGATATGGAGGAGCAGAAGGAGCTAAGGGCTGAGATTCAGAGATCCAAGTTTCTATCTGGGCTTGCCACTCGCTGGCCCTGGAGAGGCAGGTGGTCCTGTGGACTGTGGGAAGGGTCCCCAGTAGAGACCGGTTAGGAAGAAGTTAGGTACCTGAGAAGACCGGACATAAACTGGGCAGGGTTATTGTAAGCAGTAAGCAGGGTACCTGCATCTCACAGAACCTTCATGAAGCAAGAGTGTGAAGGATGGAGAAACTTCCCATGCTTGAGTGACCCTGGCCAAGGGAGGCTGGGCTTGGAGGATCTGGAGGAAATATTGGACCTCTGCCTGGCTGCCCTCCTGCTGAGAGTGAGGGCCCTCTTGCCCCACTGGTGCTCTGTGTTCTCTCAACCCAAGTCAGAACTCATGGACACCCCCCTCCCTGACATCCCCTAGCCATCTGGCTGCTCTGTTGACCCTACCTTCTGGCCTCCGCTTCAGGGCCCCTCCTCCCAACTGACCTCCTGTGACCACTGCACCAATCTATCTAGACACGCAGCCTTGCAGCAAAATCTTTGTTAAAGACAGGATCAAACATCACAATAAAAAGAGAGAGAGAGGAGAGGTGGGAGGGAAGGGGAGAAAAGAAGAAACGTGGAGGAAGGGACACAATAGGGCAAAGGATTTGGCTGATGGCTGACTGAGGCCCAGGCAGGAAGAGACAGCATGAAGGAGCAATGCTAACAGAGAGCCTGGCCAGCCAGCACTTTCTCTCCATCTCCAGAGAAAACAAGGTGCAGCCCCACCAACCTCTTCCCAGCCACCCCCTTCTTAATTACTGTCCTCCATGCAGCTCGGTTCTGCAAGTTCTGCCTGCTTCCCACCAGGCCACAGGAGGCAGGGAGGGACTGGAAGGGGGATCAGCTCAGTTCTCCCTCCTCCTGCTCCTGTAGATTGCCAAGAAGCTTCACCCTGTTGGAGCCATCTCAGCTCCTCATTCTGAGTCCTCCTTCTGTCCAACTGGCCCTGGCCACCCCACCCTGTCCCCAGGTCACCAAGGCCAATCAGAGCTTTGGTGGTTGCAGAGTATGGTTTTGACCTAGAGCTCTGGCTATGTGGGTGTGTGTGCACACACGTGTGTGCGTGCGTGCGCACCAGTGTATGTAGTGGGAGTGGGAGGTTACTTATAACTGTGACAAAAAGATTTGGATTTCGTAGATCAGAGGCTAGGAAGGATCACTTAGCTGCTGGGTGGCAATCTGAAGGTCTGAGTTAAGTCACATGCAGCAGAATCTGTGAGTGAGTACTCCCGTTTACCCCCCCTACCCCCACCCCCCTGACCTATTGCCTGCAATTCCTTACCTGGAAATGAAATAAATGTTATTATTATTGTTGTTAATTTTGCTTCAAACTTGAGATAGAGTGGGTGATGTGCTGAGGAGCCAGGTCAGTGAGGATGGTCACGAGGGACATTTAGAATGAGTCTCTGGAGCTCACCATGTTTCTGGTTCAAGGGGAGAGAAACTTCATCCTGGCAGGTGGCCAGGTGACTGAGGTACAGGGGCTGCTGAGATGCCCTGGAGGCTGGGATATTGCCTTACCGGGGTCCAGCCTCAAGCCCACTATTAACATGAATAATATTCCTTTATCATTTTAAAAGGAATTGCTTTATTACAGACATGATATTAAAATAACAGCCAAAGCAAAAACTGCTCATAATTCCATCCTGAAGTCAACTCAATAATAAAAAAAAACCAAACCCCACATGCTCTCTGTCAAATACAAAATTCTCTCCATGGTGTTACTGACATCAGGCACTCACATGGACGTGGCCAATGACCTGGACTCATCAACACAGGTTTGCTCAGGCTCAGGCCCAGCCATCCTACCCTCCACCGAGTTTTCAGGGACTTTTCAACAAGATAATTTGGCTCAGAAACCACAGAGGAGGGAGACCCACAGCTCAGCCAGACCCCACCTGTTCCCATTCTTGTTCTCCCTGGTGGTAGTCTCTCCCTTGGAAACATTGTCAGGTCTCAGTGGGAGGCAGATCTTTTGTTACATTGTGGTCCCGGCCCCTTAAAGTCCATGGCAGGGAATGAATGAGTCTGTGTGAACAAATGGTGCTAGTCTGTGGTTGTTTGTACATGTGCTTCTGCATTTCTACGATTCCTTCCTTCCCTAACCATCCTGCTAAATGCAACATTTACAACCAGTCTCCTGTGCATTATTGCCAGGCTGGGGCCTGATCATGTCAAGTGAAGGCTGCCAGCTTCCCTGGCCAGAAGCAAGAGGCACTGGGAAAGATGGAAATTGGACAATAGTATTGTATACTCCCCACCCTGTCGCGGATGGCCTTCAGCAGGAAACCCATCAATGGAATCAAAAGAACACGGTTTCCTGTTAACAGACAGCGATGCCAAATCCAGCAGATAATATTGCTTCATGCCTTGTGCCAGTCATTGTCAAACACAGCCTAACTAATAGCAGACGACTGGGGTTGTGGTTTCAGTGAAACATTCTTTTGCTTTTGGCATGGAACCACACACCTTCATATGCTTTATTGCTCTTTCCCAAACCTAGGGAGGGTTTTTTTTTTCCCTTTTTCTTTTTCTTTTCTTTTCTTTTTAGATTTCTTTTCCCCCAAAGAACTGTATCTGGCTGTATGGCCGCATACCAGGTCTTAAACCTAAGTCAGCTGTCTCCCAATTCTCTCCAGCCTTTTCTTAAGCAACACTTTCTAAAATATATTATTGTTATTATTATTATTGCATCACATAGGGCTAAAATAAACCCGCTGTGTATTGGCCTTCAAGGATCTTGCTTTCCCTCTGAAAATGGCTAGTTCCCTAAGACTGGCTTTAAGAGAGAAAAACCTCTCACATAATATTTTTCTTACTTTCCGGGCTGATGTTGAAGGTGATGATAGGTCATAAGCCGCTGCCTCATCAGGGATGTCCTGGCCCCTGGAGCAGGCGGGAAGTACATGTGTGTTTGGAATGCAACAAAAGGGAAAATTACTAGTGTGCTCGGGACAGGACCCTGCATTTTTAACCCTTTCTTCAAGTCTGGAGGAAACCTAACTCCATTAGCTACTCAGACGTTCTCTCCCAAAATGACATGGTTAAGGGCGGGATGTGAGTTGTTTGTTTTCTTTTTCAGTTTTGCCCGATGGTTAAGAGCTTGGGTACCAGGCAGAGCTGGTGCAAACCCTGAGTCTCTCTCTTATGAGATGTGTGACTCTGAGAAAGTTGATTAACTTTCCGGTCTTCGTGTTCCTCCTCTGAAAAACAGAGGAGACCCTCCCCTCCCGGGGCTGTCAGCAAGAATGTGAGTCAAGGGCCAGCACTTTGCTTTCTACTTGTCACGGAAGTCTTTGCCAGGGAGGGTACCGCCTGAGTGCTCAATAAATCACGTAACTATTAATACTAAAGCCCTTTGGAAAGCACTGGTTTCCTGCTTCAGATGCGTCTGGGAGTGATGGGGGAGTGTGGGGGTTGGGGTTGGGGAGGGGGTAGGGTCACAGGCAGAGTGGGTTCTCTCTGATGTCTCTGTGCACTGTCTCACCGAACGGTCATTAGGATTCTGAGAGAGAAATCAGGCAGTCATTATTATTCCCATTTCACAGATAAAGAAATGGAGACCCTTGCCCACTGCTAGAATTGGCAGAGCCACGACTAGACCCCAGGGCGCTGGAATCCTTGCTAACCCTCCACCTGTACATCACATTTCCTCTCAGAGCCAGATTGATTTGTTCTTGGCCTGTCCTCAGTTCCTCAAGGCTCTCTCCCTCCCTGTCCTTTCCAGGAAAGGCAGAGCTCTTTGCCTTTTACACGTGTGTGTATGTACATATACACGCGCGCGCGCGCGCACACACACACACACACACACACACACACACACACACACTTCTGGACCTGAGCTGCTTCCTGTAGTCTCCTGAGAGCTCAGATGCTCACATGGGAATAGGAGGTGATTTGACTGGATTCTATCACATTTTGTTTCTTGCAGGCTCATCCCTGCAAACTTTCTCTTTCTTCAGAAAGCTTTTCTTTTCTTTTCTTTTAAGATTGTATTTATTTATTTGACAGAGAGAAACACAGCTAGAGAGGGAACACAAGCAGGGAGAGTGGGAGAGGGAGAAGCAGGTTTCCCACCGAGCAGGGAGCCCGATGGGGGCCTCCATCCCGGGACTCCAGGATCATGACCTGAGCCGAAGGGGTAGATGAGTAGAGGGTAAGGGGATGAAGGAAATAGGACCAGGTAAAGGAAGGATTAAATAGTAATGATCAGTGTAGTTGCCACTGAGACTCAGCTAGTCCCTTAGAAAGCTTTGGGGCTAGGATGGCCTTTTGGGGTTGCCCTTCCCCCACGGAAGGGACTGGGTCATTATACCCTGTATGGGCCTGTCTTTGTGTGTAAGAGACCATGTGAATTTAGACCAGGTGTAGTCTAAAGGTCGTTCCTGGAAAGATACTCGACTGAGAGCCTTTATGGCTGTCCTCTTGGCAGCTGGGGAGCCAAGGGACTGGGGAACTACGCTAGGGAGGAAGGCAAGGTTAAGACCCTGGAGCAGTAGGCTAGCTGGGAGCTAGATGCCTGGGGCTCTTGATGAATAGTCTTTAGGATTAAAGTGCTAGGAAAGGAAGGGTCATTCTTTTCAACCTACCACTGAAACAGCAAAGAAGGCCTCCAGAGCTGGCAAAGGGGAGAGACTTTTCTGTGCCCACTCACACTCACATGAGAAGCTGGGCCAGTATTTCTTGAAGTGTGCTCTGTGAACCAGATACCTCCAAATTACCCTATGGAGGAGGCTTTGAACATGTCAATTCCTGGGCCCCAAGTAGAGTAAAGCAGAATCTCTGAGCATGGGATCAGGAATCTGTTGTATCAACATCCTCTCCCCTCACTATTTGATTCGTTTGCACATCTACGCTACAGCTTATCAATATCTCTGCCACCACTGTCTCTAAAACTGGCAAAGTCTATGGGACCAAGAACAAGTCTTTTTCTTAACAATAGCATAGTAGATTTTTCAGATTATGTCTGTACTAGGCTCCAGTTCTGGTGTCTGTGTAACTCAAACCTAGCAACCCCAGTAACCACGACTACTCTAGTTCCTCTTCTTTGGGGAGACCAAACTCTCCTCCCTTCTCCCTCCTCTTGACTCAGCCATGGGGCTGAAAATGGAGCAGCCTTCTGCTTATAGGACTTAACCTCTCTGGCCACAACCATGCGTTGAAGGTTGGCCAGCTAACCTAACTGGACCGTCATTGTGCCCCACCTCCCCAGTGATTGATGAAGAGATGTTCTGGTGACTCAAGCTAAGCCAACTGGAGTCCTTCCCCCAGGATCCTCCCCCCCAAACCCCAAAGCTGGTGTAGGGAAAGAGGAAGAGCCCTTTTATTTTCCTGAGGATATGAGAGTGATTCTAATGCTTCCAGTAAACATAGCCAGAGGAACGGAGAAAGCAGACTTGGGAGAGTAAAGCAGACACCTACTAAGAGAAGCAGAGATGAAGAGTTGGTGCATCCTGATAGTGTTTAAGACCTCTGTTCAAGTCTTGTATGGGTTGGTAATGTGAACCAATAACCAGCATGTTAGGAATGGGCTTCCTGATTCTCAGAAGATGATATTAAGCCTTAGAGGCTAGTGCATTAGGATGTGGTCAGATGTAACTGTGGGATTATCAGACACATGAGCTCTCTAGGAGGGGAGTGAGGAGGGTGCTGATGGTAAAGAATGATGGAATGGTTTCCATTTTTCTCCCATTCCCTCATGGGCATGCCGTAACAACAGATCACCATACCAATGATGTGTTTGTATTCTTTCTCTTGTTTAGCTTTAAATAAAACACAACTAAAACCCTTTCAAAACAGTGTCCACAGAACCTACCACCAATAGATGAGAATTTGCCTCTGATATAAAATCTCCTTTTCATTGGTTTGTTGGATCCATTGCTTTTGAGTCTCTTTTAAAGGAGATCTTTGCATGTTGGTTTCTGCATGAGGCTGAAAGTTTAAAGTGCTATCTCTGCACTAGATGTATTAGCAGAAAATCTTGTATGACTTCTCCCATCTGAGAGAGAAGGTCCTTGGTTACCATGTTAGTTTGGCTTCTTCCTACCACCAAACACCAAACATGCCAAGCAAGACACATTCCACAAAACAGTCTCTCCTTGAGACTCAGTTTTCCTCAGGTATGCCTTAGATTAAGGATGAGAAGGATTTTTGAAAAATGGGAAAGTTAAGGTCTGTGGTATAATTGATTTGGATTGAGAGGAAGAGAATGAGTAACTCTTTTGGATATGCCAGTTTACTCCAAGCAATTATGCTTCCTTCTTTGGGTTAATGGTAGTAGTGACGATGGTGGTTGGTGTTGATGATGATGAACACACAGGAGAGGGTGGTCTTTCTCACCACTTTCTTCCACACCCAAGGCTTATCACCATGGTTTCTATTGTTTTTTCAATATAGTGGTCCTCGCAAAATAAGCATTGAAAATAGGAGGGATTTTCAGAGCCCACACAGAGATCCGATTTTCTCCTGCCCTTGAGCTAAGTAAAAAACATCTGTCATATTGCCCATCCCTCTTCCTTCTTTTAAGGAGAACATTTAAGAGCCCTTTTCCTCCTCCTCAACCACCCCCACTTCCTCCTCCTCTTCTTCCTTCTTCCCTGTCTCCAAATTAATCTGAGCAGGGAGTCCTGAAGCAAATGATCATGTTACAAGTCTAAATGTGATAGCCTGTCATCTTTCATTATTTTTGACATATACAAAGCTGTCAGAATTCTCGGAGACCTAGACCTGCCTTTGGTTCAGGGTGTTCTCTTTGAGGTTGGGAGATCCGCAAGGATTAGAAAAAGGAGGCTTGCTCCAAGATAATGAAAAGAATGTAATGGAAGAATGGAAATGATCTCCAGTTCCAAATTCGTATGCAATTTTAGACCATTGCATTTTGACGTGGGGGGGGCAGGTATTGATGAATGCCATAAAATGTTTATGTAATTGCAGTTTATTTGATAAAATAGAGGCTGTGGGCATTTCATTAACCAGATTTATTTCTTTCTCTATCCTCCTGCAATTTCCTTAAATATTTAGATTTGATATGCAATTAGAGCATAATTGCCTGGCTTGTTTCCTGGAGATGGGTGTCTTCTGTGGTCTGAGCCCTCGAAGACTGGGAGGGTATGTCTCAGAATGTAAGAACAATACCTAAGGATTGGAGTTGCCTATTAAGGACTCTGAGCTAATGTACCATCAGACCAGGCACGCGCACGCACAAAATGTTTTGGAAAAGTTTCTTATTTTTCACATACCTTGAACATGTATCTCCCTGCCAGCAATCCTGGGATGAGTTGAGTGTAAATGGATCCAAGTATCTAGAGGCTATTTATCTTCTTCTGGCCCTACATTTAGAGCAACGGCAGTTTTCTGAAGTCGCACACACCACACTCCAACAGCAGGGAATCATTTGGTTCAGAGTGGGTGATGCTGGGGCCACCGTCCTGGTTTGGGGGCATTTCAGAACTTTAATATTTTGGTAACCCATGCTCTATAAATCATTGAATTACATCAAGTCTATTTAAAACCCCTCTGGGCAGCTGTTTAAAATGCTGTCACTGCAGTAAGCAATGTCCTCAGAGTCACATGACAGGTTGGGGCCCAAAAGGGGATGGGTTATGTTTGTGTTTCTTTAACTCCAGTGGGGTTTACCCTCTGACTCTCCACTTCTGTGAACAGTCTCTCCGTTTCCAGTTATTTCAAAGTCAGGATATGAAGTCCACTTAGTCCATCAGGAGTAAGCTTTCCCATCAGATCAAATTCTTTTTCTTTACATTCCTCTCTTCAAACCATTTAGAAAAACTACCACACATTGTTAGCTTCAGATTAATATGTTTAATAAGTTAAACCTGGACTGTTTCAACAAGGCAGCAGGCAGAGGATTAGTTGCAGCTGAGGGGTCCTGTGGCTTTTCCTAGGTCCTTGCTGGTGACTGAGACCTCCTGTGAGCAGCTGGGGCCTAATTACCCCAGGGAGCCCTGCTTTACCCATCTTGCTCTCTGGCCTCCAGATTTGCTCTGGGGTCTGACAGTGCAGGAGGCATCAGGAGGCTAGACCGGGAGGGTTGGGGTGGGGTGGGAGAGCTGACCTTCAGAATGCTGCATGCTCACAGGTATAATGTCTGCCTCTGCTCCTGGAGGGGAAGGAGGTTGCCTCCCTCTTGCTCACCAGCACACGCACGCCTGCATTACCCAGGGATGTGCTTGAATGCAGGCATACACGAGAGGGTAAAGTTTAGCTTTGGTGAACTTACTTAGAACTTTTTAATCAGAACACCAGAAATTAAACATTGCATATGCTATGTTGGCAGACTTAGAGATGTTGAAGCCTTACAAAAACTCAAATTCCACATGACAGGGGTGGAGGTTGGGGGACACAATGATCTTTTCAGAATCCTGGCTCCCCAGTGGTTTTGTCCTTCCCTGGCACATAGTAGGTGCTTCATAAATCTGTTGAATCGGTTCATAGATCCAAATTCCCAGCAGGGCTTTGGAGTTGAGATCTGGGTTTGAATGTCAGCATCCAACTCATTAGGTGTGTGACCCTGGGCAGGTTACTTAACCCTTTTGAGCTTCGGGTTAAGTCCTTGGGAAGAGTAAGATAAAACATACAATAGATTGTATATGTGACTTTTACTAATAAGATAATGAATAGTATATATTCTACTTCTCCCCATTGCATCTGTCCCAAGGGCACCCAGAGGGGACCTGCCAGAGGGAGAAGATCCGCTTGTACCTCTGCCCTGGCCAGCTAAGGATTACTGGGCTCTTCTGCAGAGGTTGTTGAGGCAGTTCAGCTCCTCTGTGGCGGCAGAGGAGAGGATGCGGCCTTCGCTCTCTGCTCCCTCCCCCAGGAAAGAGGAAGAAGGCAGGGCCGGCCAGGCTCCGGATCCCGGCCCGGGGGAGCAGGCCCCGGGGCAGCCGGCGTCTGGGCCGCCCGCGCCGCTGCTCGTCGGCTTTGGCCGGGATGCACGCCTTGGATAGGCTCCGGGTGCATCGAGTCCCCGTCCCGCTGCGTCTGAGGATCGCGGGGGCTGCCCAGGCAACCCCCTCGCCCCAGCGTTTGTGTAATTTGAAGAGAAAAAAAAACCCCAACAGTTCTCAAGGAAAACAACAGCAACTGAGGGAAATGTGGCTCAAAGGACGAGCTGCTTATTCTGAGCAAAACCGAGCGGGCAGCCTTGACTCGGAGCGCTCCCCTGCAGCTCCAGCGAGGCCCGAGGCCGACCCGGTTCCCTGCGGAAGGGGAGGCGGCTCGTGTTTGGGAATCCCAGCGGGTGGGTCCAACCAGCCTGTCTCCAGGCCCTGACCTCGCTGAGATTTCTCACTAGGTCACTGTTTCTTTAAAAAACAGAATATTGGCCAAGCCCTTAATTTGTTTTTTGCAAAGTTCTCAAGTTTAGGGGAAAGGGAAAGAGAGGAATGAGTTGGGGTATTATCAAAAATATTCCTGTTCACTGAGTTGCCCCAAATCCAGAGCCTTTCCCAGTCTGTGTACTCCAGGTGCTTCCTTGATAAAGGGACTCTGTACTGAAACGTTGCTTCTCTGGAGAAAAGGTTTTTTTTCCTATGGTGAGGGACCACATCTTTCTTCTTTCCTCCCTCCCTCTCTTCCTCCCTCTTTTCCTTCCTTCCTCCCTCTTTTCTTTCTTCCCTTCCTTCCTTCCTTCCTTCCTTCGGCTTGAGTGTCTATTTGATTTTTTTTTTCTTTCTGATACTATGTTCATTAAATCCATTTGCTTTTTTTAAATAGCAAAATTTGGCCTGACCTATTTCTTTTTGTATTTTCTGACCTATTTCTAAAATTTGAACTGTTTAAAACTAACTTCTACTATATGTTTAAAGCCCCCTCATATCTACCCCCAGAGTCAGTGATTAAATTTTTATATGGTCTATCATGTAATGGGTCTGTTACTTCTCTCTACCTGGTAGCTCCTGTTTCCTCTCTTTTTCTCTCTCTGTTCCCTTTTCAAGGATGAGTTCAAATCTCATCTTCATCAGTTACTATCTTGTGACCTTGGACCAATCATTTAGCCTTCCTAAGCCTCCATTTCTTTATCTGAAAAATGGGGCTAGTAAAGCCCAACTTATAAGATTATAGGATTGATAAATATAATAATGTATTCATGTAAAATACACTTAATAGGGACAGCTACAATAACAGGTGTTGCTCTTCTGAATAAAACTAGTTTTCTAAATCCCTCCTCCACCACCACCACTCCCCCTGCACCCCCCCCCCTTTAAGAAAACTTGAGTGGACAGTTTCCAGGTTCTAGGATCTTAGGTCAATCAGGTTTTCAAAGTCCCTCAACTTAAATATTTGTATCCTTCCCCAAAAAGGGAGGTCAGAGGTTTTTCTCCCACCTGAACATCTTCAGCCTCTCAATCTGTCTGCCTTCACTCTCTTGGCCCACTGCAGTCGGTGTTCCAGAGTTAAAGAGGCTTTTTAAAAACTGAAATTCAAAACAAAACACAACAAACAAACAAAAACCCCCTGAAAATCCAAGATCATGTCACTACCTTTCTGGAACCCCTTCAATGATTTCCACCTTATACTTAGGATAAGATCTAATTTGCTTCTCAGGAACAAGGATCCCCTGTGCCCATCCTCCCCCTCCAGTCTTCCCCTTCTCTCAATCTCTTTCTCTGTGCTTCAGCAATTGGCCCCCTTGCTGACCTTTCTGCTCTCTGGTGTCATCCAGCTCTCTGCTGCCTGGAAGATCTACTCTCACTGAGCCCTGGGCCTGAAGCCCTCTTCCCCTGAACTCTTGACTCTTTCAGCTCAACTGTCCCCTTTTCAGAGATGCCATCGTTCTACCTGATCCCCACCCAGAGTTACCTTCTGCTTACATCACCGTATTTATTTGCACAGCACTGAAATTAATTACCTATTCATCCACTGATTGAATGAATAAACCTACAATCTCCTGGGGATGGGGGACAACTTACCAACAATCAACGCAAACCGAAAGGCCACAGAAAGCTTTCAAAGCAAGGAGTGAGCGTCACAGGATTAACCAATTTCTAAAATCAAAACAACAAAAAGTCATTGATAATAAGAAGCCTGTTTCAATGGCCTGTGATCAGAGCTTGGGTGTATATAATTCTGCCCCAGGACAACCACTGAAGGGTTCACAGAAGAGTGAAAAAGAATGACTTCCTGTCATCCAGAAGAAAGTAAAAAAAATTTTCTCCAAGCAGCATCAATGAAAGTAGGAGGAGAGAATGGGTTTATTATTGTAATTGTGGTAATTTCTTATGTATTCAATACCTACATTGCCTATGTTTGCTAAGAGAATCAGTTTTTGCTCACTTATTTTTTTCCTCAGGTCCCACCAATGGGCTTTGTTTTCTCAACATAAAAGAAATGTTTTTGTTTCTGTAGAGAAAATTATGGAAACAATATATACTTAGTAATTGGGTCTGAATTTTTTCAAGTCTTAACTCACTCTTTCTGATGTGTCTGGCCTGGGTTGTTTAGAGGCCATTGGTTTTGACTGCTTTGGGAGTTTGTTGAACTATAGCAGTTGATATATGCATATAATATTTTTTCCTAAGTAATTTGGTTTTGATCAAACCCCCAAATAAAATTTTTTTCCAAGCTCTTTCCTCTTTAGTTTACAAGCTCATATGTATTTCCAAAAAAATGTGACCCACATGGTTATATTCATTTATGCTCAACTCATCCCAGGACCACTGACAGAGAGATACATATTTAAAGTATGTGAAGAAGAACAAAGTTTCCCTAAAACACTTTGTTGTGCACCTGGAATGATGGTGCATTAGCTCGGAATTTTAAACAGGCAATTCTAATGGGTAGCTCTGTTCTGATGTGTGAAATAGGAAGATTTTAAGCCCAAGACAATAGTTACGTAGTATTTGAATTTCATTTTTTAAAGAAGAAGTGGTTTGTATTTACTTGTTGGCATTTCAGGATTTCCCCTTCTTTATTCAAATCCTGAGCAAATACTTCTTTACTGGATTTATTTTTCTGTTTTCCTATAGTCATGTCAGTAAGAGAAAATTACTTGCAAGTGATTGGTGACAACCACTCTGAGCAGGTTTCCTCTACTGTTAATTAAGAAAGCAGATATCCAATCTGCAGGGTTGCAAGGATTAGAGAGCATGCAGGTAAAGCTCCTAGGATAATACATGGCTTGTAGGAGAGTTTTAACAAATGGTAAATGGTTCTATCTCTATAATTTTTAGTAATATTTTTGGTGAAGCTTTATGTGACCTTAGCACCACGATGTTGGTTATAGTGTGTGTGCAGAGAGGAGTGTATAGAAAGGATGTCTGCAGAGTGGGCAGGTGGCCACGGTGGGCTGCTTTCAGAAGGACTTCTTGAAGAAAAGCAGTGCTGGGGGCACACGGCCCCAAGTGACATAGTCGATTCAGCATCCGACTCTTGGTGACTCTTGGTTTTAACTCAGGTTGTGATCTCAGGGTTGTGAGACTGAGCCCCATGTTGGGCTCAGTGCAGAGTCTGCTTGGGACTCTCCCTCTCCCCTATCCCCTGCCCACTCTCTTAAAAATGAATAGATAAATCTTTAAAAAAGAAAACTCTTTAAGAAAAGAAAAGCAGTGCTTGCTGCCCTAGATATTTAGGCAACAGGACACTCCTGAGTTCAGCATCTTTACAGACCCACGTCGATAGCAGATGGTCAGTTGGCCATTCGTCCAAGGCCAGCCAAGTGTGGATGGGGTTGTAATGGCTTTGGGCCACACTTTGGAGGGCATCATCATAAATAATGCCTGTGAGGACCTCATGACTTTTGTGTATGTGATCCTTGAACCTTCATCTTCCCTACTTCTTAGAATAGTAGCTTTCTGCAATATGGCTCAGAGAATAAGACAGTGGCTTCTCAAATTGGATATAAAGACAGAGTATCTTTGCCCCAGCACAAATCTGAAATGGCAGTCCCTGCAGGAAGCCACCCATGAACATGAGGTGTTTCCAGGTCTTACAATGCATACTCCACAGGTATGTTGTGCACTGTGAATGGGAGTATTTACAGGGAACAATGGAAAAAGCAAGGGAGGCCATAATAGGCAATCATGGGGAAGATGGTGTCAAATGGCAGGGCAAACGACTACGGCAACCTCCAGAAGTAATTATGGACATCTGGATTGATGAAAAGAACTACAGGATGGCAGGCATTCTGCATTTGGGACTGGGTTTTCCCAAAGGAAGATAAATGCAAAAAACATGTTTGCTTTAACTGCTGACTCATGGTACAAAGTTTTAATTCAGAGACTTTAATTGAAAATGCAGCAAGAATGTAAAAGATTTACATAGAAAATATTTTAGCATATTGGCAAGGCATTAATTATAAAACCAGATGGTCATGGTAGAAAAGTCAACCAAGAGGCCTTTGTTTTTCTTTGGTTTCCTTAGCATGAAACATTTTTACTTTACAAATTTTGGTATTCTGTTATACAAAAACAACACTACCTTTCCATTAAGATTAATATAAAGACTTGATTGCCTGGTGTTCTGGAATATAAAAGAAAACCAGAAATCATCATCATAGAAACCTGGACTATGAAAGTATTTCTTGTGATCGAAGCTTCATGACCAAGACACTAGTTCTCTCTCCCCAGAGGCCAGTCTAATGAGACCATATTTCTCAGCTCCTATTAACCGTGACCACGGTCACAGTCAGGGGTCATTTGTTTGCAACAGAAGGTTGGAACAGAACTGCCTGAAATTAGTTCAGAAAGGAGAGTTTGTTGTAAGGATATTGTGAACTTTCTCTCTCAGAAAATTCATCTGCAGGGGTTGTGATCAGTTTAGAAAGTTCCTCTGCCAGTAAAAACATCCCTCCATCTTTGTCTTAAGGTCCAAGACATCTTCTGTTTCCTTCATACCTTCTCCATGATAACCACCTTTCCTCCCCAGGCGAGCTTCTGCATGGTAAGCAATAGCCCCACCATGTGCCTATGTGACTACCGTCACTCTCGTGGTCTTTGTTTACTGTTTGTAATGTTGTTTTTTTATTCCTCTTTTCCTACATTCTTGTCTTCTTTCTTATGATAATTTAGTGTTTTAAAAATTATTCCATTTTCTGTGATTAGCTTCTGGATTATACACTGTTTATTCTTCTTGCGGTTACCACAGAGATTACAAACATGTGTCCCTGACTTATTAGGGTCTACTATAAATTGATACTGTTAATACTTCTTGGATGAGAAAAAACCTCACAACATTTAAGCTGATTTTCCTGTTTGCGCATTGTTACTGTTATCTTGTGTTTTATTTCTACATACTTTTAATCCCACAAAACATTATTATTATTGTTCTAAACAGTCAATATTCATTATGTTTTACCCACATGTTTATGTTTTCCATTTCTCTACATTCTTTCCTGTATTACCATGTTTCCATCTGGGATTATAGGCCTTCTGCCTAAATCACTTCTTTTTAGTATTTATTTTAAGTAAATATCCACTGCCAGCACATTCTCTCAGTTTTTGTTTGAAAGTCTTTGTTTTGAAACTTACTCTGCAACAAATGAATTCTCTTCTATTTATGGCACTATCTCTGCCCAAATTTGCACAAATAAATTAGCTTTCCCACCTTCAAGGAGAGACCACAATATTATGAGAAAATTTTAGAGTTAATTAAAGGTGTATCTTTTGCTTAAAAGGGAGGACTCAAAGTGCATTTTATGACTCAAAATTGATAATGTGTCAGGTCTTAAAGGCCCAACATGTATCAGGCAATGGGCTACTCACTGAGAACATAAAATCAAATAGGCATGAGGTTGTCTTCTAGTGATTCACAGTCTTCTAAGAAAGACATGTAAATAAATTATTACATCAAATGTGATAACCTGCATGATAGAATCATGCAGAGGTTATTTTAGGAGCCAACCGCAGAATTTTTGAATCAGAAGTAAGAGTCAGAAGTATTTCCCAGGAGAGACACCTTGGATTGAATTTTAAAAGAGTTCAGTTGTGGGCCCCTGGGTGGCTCAGTGGGTTAAAGCCTCTGTGTTAGGCTTAGGTCATGATCCCAAGATCCTGGGATCGAGGCAGCATCCAGCTCTCTGCTCAGCAGGGAGCCTGCTTCCTCCTCTCTCTCTTTCTCTGCCTGCCTCTTTGCCTACTTGTGATCTCTCTCTCTCTCTCTCTCTCTCTGTGAAATAAATAAATAAAATCTTAAAAAAAAAAAGAGTTCAGTTGTTAGACCAATTGTTAGTTAAGAGTCATTTGGCATCCAGTAACAGCATAGCTGAATAACAGTGACTTAAGTGGAAGTCCAAAAGCACATTGATTTTAGCTGTGCATTCATGTTCTTTCTTTTTCTACTCTGCCGTCCTTTGTGGTGATGGCTCTTTATCCTTGTGCTTTATGGTCTCGTTATTTCAACAGGACATCCACAGCTCCAAAAAAGAACATCCCTGTTGAAGGTGGATAAAAGTGGGGAAAGGACAGCGCCAGCTGTGTCTGTTCTTTAGAAGTCCCATAGCCGACTTCCTCTGGCATTTCACTGGCTGTGACACTGGGTCACGTGGCCACTGCTAGCGGCAGGAAAGCTGGTAAAGGATCCAGCTTATGCAGGGGCCTCTGGAGAGGAGGTAACAGAGTGCTGGGAGGGCTGTTGTGTTAATCAACCACAGTGTCTGTGTGAATAGAAGGTGGGGAAAATCCTTTCAGAGACAGGGAACAAAAGTGTAAAAATTTGGAGTTGTAACATTTTATGCACATTTGGGGGGAACTGTGAGTAACTCTGGAACAAATGGGGCCTGCCCGGCAGCTAGAAAAGTAGCCAGTGGCCAGATCCCAAGGTGCTTTGCAGGCTAAGAGTCAGGCCTGGAAGAGCAAAAGAGAGTTTCACGTAGAGGGAGGGAAGTGATCAGACTTACGTTTGTTTGTTTGTTTTTTATACTTGGTTTTTATTTTATTTTTTACTAAAGCATATTTTTAATTGAAACTTATTGAGATATAACATCATATTCGTTTCAGCTGTATAACACAGTGATTTAACATTTGTATACATTGTGAAATAGTCACCACTTTAAGTTTATTTACCATCCATCACCACACAAAGTTACAATTTTTTTCTTGTGATGAGAAGTTTTAAGATTGACTTTCTTGGGGGCTCCTGGGTGGCTCAGTTGGTTAAGCGACATGACTCAGGTCATGATCCTGGAGACCCAGGAGCGAGTCCCACATTGGGCTCCCTGCTCAGCGGAAAGCCTGCTTCTCCCTCTCTCACTCCCCCTGCTTGTGTTCCCTCTCACTGTGTTTCTCTCTGTCAAATAAATAAAATCTTTAAAAAAAAAAAAAAAAGATTGACTTTCTTGGGCACCTGGGTGGCTCAGTCGTTAAGTGTGTGCCTTTGGCTCAGGTCATGATCCCAGGGTCCTGGGATCAAGGCCCGCATCGGGCTCCCTGCTCATCAGGAAGCCTGCTTATCCCTCTCTCACTCTCCCTACTTATCCCTCTCTCACTCCCCCTGCTTTTGTTCCCTCTCTTGCTGTCTCTCTGTCAAAAAAAAAAAAATCTTAAAAAAAAAGATTGACTTTAACAACTTTCAAATTTGCAATATAATAGTATTGACTATAGTCCCCATGCTGTACATGACATTCCCATGACTTATTTATTCTGTAACTGGAAATTCATACCGCTTGATCTCTTTCACTCACCCTCTCCCACCCCACCTCTGGCAACCACCAATCTGTTCTTTGTATCTATGAGTTTTGTTTTGTTTTTTCATTTGTTTTATTTTTTTAGATCCCAGATACAAGTGAAATCATATGATATTTGTCTTTCTTTGTCTAATGTATTTAACTTAGCATAATACTCAGAGTTTTGTTTTCAAAAGATTTCTCTGGTGGCCATGTTGAAGTTGTCTTGGAAGCAATCCAGATTGGAGCCGAGGAGAATAATCAGGAAGCTACTGCAATAATGTAAGCAAGAAGGGATGGGGAGTGACTGGAGATAAAGATGTAGCAATGAACATAAGCATATTTAAAACAACAGCCATTACAAGGTAGTATAGATGTTAAGAGTTTGGGTTTAGTAGGGGCGCCGGCATGGCTTACTCAGTTAAGCATCCGACTCCTGGTTTCGGCTCAGGTCATGATATCAGGGTTGTGAGATCGAGTCCCACCTTGGGTTCCACTCTCAGCAAGGAGTCTGTTTGAGATCCTCTCCTCCCTTGCCCTCTGCCCCTCTCCCTGCTCTCTCTCACTCAAATAAATAAATATAAAAAAAAAAGAGTTTGGGTTTTGAGGTAAGTTGTAACTGGTTTCAAATCTGCTCTGCCAATTCCTAGCTATACAATTCTGGAAACATTACTCAATCTCGAGGAATCTCTTCTCACTTACAAAGAGGGAAGACACTATGCTCTTTAAAGGGGTTAAATGATAGAATACAGTCAATTGTTAATGTAGACTAATGTTCACTTCTTTATATTCATATATGAATATACTCACACATTCATATAGATGCTAACAGGGAATGAAAAGAACAGATCTAGGAGGACCCCAGGTTTCAGGCTCTGGTGATTAGGTGGTTGGGGATATTAGAGGGGAGACAGGTTTGAAGGAAAGATATGTAAGTTCAGTACCAGAAACATTTGACTTTAAGGTAATTTAGGAATATTCAAATGGCCTATGCCATTGGGCATGTACAACTTTAGCAGAGAGAATTTGACCAAAACTAGACATGTGTCATCACAGTATAAGTTATATTTGAAATTTGATTGTCACTGAAATGTGAAATCATCTTTGGAGGATTTGAGACAGGGAAAGCAGCTAGGAAGACAGCGAAAGGAATGGCTGCAAGGTGGAAGACCAACCAGGCGAGTCCCATGAGACAAGGGAAGAGGGTGATCAAATGCACTGAATGATGCAGAACATTTCAATCCTGGCTTTTATCATTGCAGTTTGTAGGAAGTCTCTGTGAGTATTTTGCAGAGTAGTAGAGTCTGAAGCTGCATAACATGAGCTGGAAGGTAAATGGGAAGAAAGAAAGTGGAAACAGTGAACTTAAAGAGCTATTTCCAGAAACTTGGCCAGGACCAATGTGGACCAGTTAGACAATAACTGGAGTGAGGGAAGGTTAATAGATGGCATCGCAGTCTGCTCAGGCTGCCATAACAGAATACCACAGACTGGGCAGCTAAAACAACAAAAATTTATTTTCTCACTGTTATAGAGGCTAGAAGTCTATGATCAAGTTGCCAGAAAATTCCATTTCTGGTGAGAGCTCACTTCCTGGCTTGTAGATGGCTGTCTTCTTGGCCTGTCTTCAGTGAGTGCTAGTAGAGAGAGAAATGAGGATTAGGATCCTACCCTTATGACTTGCTTTAACCTTAATTACTTCCTTAGAGGTACCCCATCTCCAAGTACAGTCCAGCTTGGGGTTAGGGCTTCAACATATGAATTTTAAGGGAATACACAGTGAGTTCATGACAGACGGATTTTATGAAAAATACAGAAAGTATATTTGTGTCTGTTTGTGTGTGTTTAGAGGTAGAAGAGCCAATAGGAGGGTAATATTAAAAATGCAGGAGAGAAAACATGGGCTATTGGAATGATGACCATAAGAAGCCAAAGCACAGCCTTGGATCACAGAGCTAAGAAGGAAAGTATTGGTGCCAGAGGAGAGAGACACATCTATAGGGCTTCCGGTAGGAAATTCCAGGATGGTGGAGGAGGCAAAGTCATTTGAGAATGAAGTGATGGTCAGGAGGAAGGAATTTGAGGATAAAGATGGAGGTGTGGTTGCTTAAGGCCCAGCTACCAGGAAACTGGGACTTGATAATGGTCCAGTCTTCCCAGTTGGGTGAACTTAACGCAAACATCTAAAGCATCCTGAGGTTGCTCTCTGTTCAGCCATCACTACCACTTTGTATCAGCTGTCATCTAGAGACTGAAAATTGAAACTTGAGTTGAAATTCTGCCTTTGAGTCCAGAAGTACAAGATGAAGAAGATACAGAAGTCAATCTCATTAAAATGGGACGTTAGCTGACAGGACTATAGGAGTTAATGGTGCTCACTGTATTTTTGGTCTGCGTTGGTACAAATATAATCTATACACCAAAGAAGGTGAAATTCCCTCTCCAATCTGCACCTGTCAGGCTACAACTGGAGAATTCTGAGCACCAAACTGGGGAAGAACATAAACTATGTTGTAGTCACACAGAGCAACAGACTGGATTCATGCCTTGCCCTGTGCCTCATGGGTATAGCTGCTGAGGGATATTTAGTTTGGAAAAGAGAAGATTCAGCAGTAATAAGATAAGTGTTCAATCAGTCTATCTATCTTAGCTTTTATGTGCTCTCCTTTCAAAAAAGGTTTCACACCTGCTGATTCATTGCTTCCCTATAACTTCCCTGGGGAATAGGGCCATTATTTCTGAGACTTCACAGATGGGGAGATTGAGACACCTAGAGGATAAATACGGGAGACAGTGTAGGCAACTCACATCTAACAACTTGCTCCTTAACCATCTCATTCTTGGGGCATCTGGGTGGCTCAGTGGGTTAAGCATCCAACTCTTGATTTTTGCTCAGGTCCCTGTTGGGCCCTGTGCTGGGTGTGGAGCCTGCTTAAGATTCTCTCTCCATCTCCTTTTGCCCTGCTCCACTCTCTCCCCCTCTCTTAAAAAAAAAGTCTCATTCTCAACTTTCATAATAAATGTTTCCCTCATCTCTTCCAACTAAAAAACATTTTTTCAGAGCCCAGTTGAAGTTCTCCTCCAAAGAGCTTTCCTCTGCATCATCAAGCCTTCACTGATTTTTGTCTCTCTGAAATTTGACAGTGTTCAAAACATTTTACTAAGCATCTAAACAATTTAAAAAACAGCTGTTGCTAAGGACTGTCGTATTGGATTATATATTATTTTGTGTTGTTCACTCTGGTTTGACATGTGTTGGTCTCCTCTGCCTACAGACAGTGAAAGTAGAGATTCTTATCTCTCATAAGGCCTAGACCAGCTTGAACACTGTAGAAGTGTTCAATATTATGCCCTATGCTCTGTAGGGGACATTTGCTGCCATTTCACAAAGCTGTCTGTTACACACCACATCCTTGAAAATGTAGTCTGAAACAAGAGGCAGTTGGTGTGTTTACTTGTGAGGTGTGCCCAGACGTAAGATACACAAGGACAATGTCTCCCCATGGTAGATAATTCTCAAATATTCCCCAATATTAATATTTTAGCAGCTAATAAGAGCTGCTCATTATCTCCTTTGACATTCTTCTGATCAACAACATAGATCATCAAATCTGGAATACCATGAGATTTAATGTGTTTTGTTTTTTAATTATGGCCTACAAACACTTCTATTTAACCTAAATCAATGCTTGCAAAAAGAAGTTATATATGATTGATTCACAGCATCTTTTTTCCATTTTAAGTTTTACTTTCACCCTCCTACTGTTTCTGAGACCTCCTGAATTTGAGAGCAATGCTTTTGAGTTTCTTGGTGTTAGCCATTCCACCAGCTCTTTATTCAATACCAATCCCATGGCCCGGAGTGCATGGTCCTTCATGATGTAGCCTCTGCCTCATCCAAATATTCATTCACTCATGCAGGCTCTGCCCTAGCCTAATTCTGGAAGCATCTCAAACATGCCCTGTTCCCCCAGGCCCACATGCCTCTGTGTGTCCTTTGTTTTGGGCTGCTGGAAAGCTTGCCTCATCTTTTTTGTGAAGGTAAACTGCTTCTCCTTCAAAACCAGACTATGTTTGTCTCCTTGGTAGAACATTCTCTAGTCCCCTATGCCGAATCACTGACTTCTGCCTCTGTAATCTTTGTTTATCTATATTAGCGCCTCCTATATTACACTGGAATTATCCATTTATGTAGCAAACTCAATCAGTCTGAGGGTAGGAACCATATCTCTGTAGTCCTGTGCCAAACAGAGTAGATGTTCAAGAAATTTTTTCTTTGAATAAATGAATACATTACGTCTTGGCCACAAGCATTTGAAATAGACTCTGATGATCTCAAGAAAAAATAGATTCTTTTTTTTTTGATGACTACTGGTCATAAGTCATTGAGGGGCTAGAAAACCAGGCTTGAGGACTGGGCTGGACGCAAGGGAACCCAAGTGGGCAAATCAGCCAGGACAAATACATATTCCTGACCATTCATATCCTTGTATCCCTCCCCTGGGACTCTCAGGCTGGGGAGAGTGTCCCGTTAGCTGAGTCTGTGTCAGTGCACACCTTCTGTCTGCTCATTCCATGGACAGCCTGAGATGCCGTGCACCCAGCTTTGTCAGCCGTGGGGCTGGGGCAATACTACTTCCCACCAAGATTGCATACGTTAGGGAAAAGCAATTCCCTGGAAGGCAACTGAGGTGTTATCAGAAGGGAAATGAAATGTGTCTAACCAGGAAAAAAAAAAGTGACAAGTGTCTGCTATGAATGAAACTTTGCAGAAAAAGTGACTATGTGATTTAAAAATCAATTTAATATTGGATGGCTTGATTACCAGCAAACTCACTTGTGATATTTAGCACCTTTATTTTCCTTGATGAACTCAGAGCTCTTGCATAAATTTAATAATGTGTTATGTATCCCCTGGGTGCCTGATTTACTGACTTGAGCTGAATGACTGGACTCAATACAGAAAGAGCTTGCAAACTTTGCCTATGGCTTTCCAGCCATGAAGGAACTAAGCTCTCATGCTCCCTGGAGAAGCTAAAAATTCTAAAACGAAGTGCCCTCTGCTCTGGTTTCTGCTTTTCAGCATTTCTCTTCTGCTTTCACATACTTCTGCTGTTTTAAAATTAAATCTAAGAAACTCATTCCATATTTTTCATCATCTGCTTTTGAAAGTGAATGTTATGGATTTATGGTTTGGAGTTCTTTGATGTTAGAGTAGCAAACTATGCTTGTTTCACTTGTTTTTGTTTCATTTTTTTCATCTATGAAGCTTTGATAATTTGATTTATTAAAACACCACAGTCAATGTAGGGGAACTGACACCATTTGCATTGTTGGAAAGCGTTGTGAAACATCAGGCGTTTGTTCCCTATGGGGAACTTGTGTCTGTTATTATGTACCCCCCACCTCTCCGGTCCTTGGGGAAGTTTGGTATTGAGCAACATCTCAAACTATACCTCAAGGGTATTTATTTCTAGTGCATTTCAAGATTTTAAACATTATATCCCACGCCCCCTTTTATATTTAGTAACTGCTTAGATGTACATAGTGCTCAGCTAGTTCTTTTTATCAAGAAGTAGAAATGCTCCTTCCTCTTTCTTTATAGTTGTTGTGGATCTGATGTATTCAAATGTGTGTTTTATATGGTATCCCTTTCAATGTAGCAGAGATTTGGAACTTGCTAAAGCTAGAGGATGATTATCTTTAGCATACTGGTATACCTTGTAGGATCCCTGAAGAGGGGTAATGATGAAAGGGCCAAAATGATCCTTGCTACAATCTGGGGGTGTTTCTCTGTCCTCAGTTTCTATCAGAAAGGGGGGGCAGGTGGGAAAAGATGTGGAGGGAAAGAGAGAGAGAGAGAGAGAGAGAGAGAGAGAGAGAATAGGAAAGCTTTAGCCAGAGTGGAAAGCCTAGATGAGCAGACCATCAGAAGAGCTTAAAACCATAGATAAAATATTAAGGTTGGAAGAGTGTCTAGGTGTGTTCACTATAGTTCCCTCTATAACATCACTGGATTTCAAAGAAAGGGACCCTCATGTACTACTATTTAAGGAATACATAAGGGGGATATTATAAGAATAGGATAGGGTATCTTTCATGAATCTGAGGAATAGAAAAAAATCCAGGTCACATGGAAACCAGAACTGGAAAGTTAGAAAGCAGGGGAAGTCTCTCTATCTTCATTGGTCAGGGATTGCAAAATCTCTTCTCAAGACTGGCTATTCGACAAACAGTATAATATAGTCTATTATTACCACCTTCACTCAGCAAGAAAATAGGAAGTCAATTAGATGTGTCAGGAAATACGAAAAATCATGGTCTAAAAATGTAGATTAAGTTGTGACGTGACATTTTGAACTGTGTCAAGAGAGAGAATCCACTTAACCTTGGTATTAGGAATATTCTCCTTATCATGACACAGGTTTAATAACATAAGATTTATAGTATCTTCCTAATGGATCTATTCACACTACCTAAATAATAACAATATAATAATACTAATAATACAACTCCTTTTTAAAATTTTTGAAAGAATTTTTTGAAGATAGTTATGGATGAGACATGTTGCAACCCTAACAATATAATAATAATAATAATATAATAATAATAATAATAATAGTTTTAGGTCAGTATGTAAATGTTTTTTGTTTGTTTTTATTGTGTTATGTTAGTCAGTACATCATTATTAGTTTTTGATATAGGGTTCCATGATTCGTTGTTTGCATATAATACCCAGTGCTCCATGCAATCCGTGCCTTCCTTAATACCCATCTCTGGTCTCACCCATCCCCCACACCTCTCCCTTCTCAAACTCTCCATTTGTTTCCTGGAATCCATAGTCTCTCATAGTTCATCTCCTCCTCTGTTTTCCACCCCCAGCTTCATCATAGACCAATGGAACAGAATAGAGAGCCCAGATATGGACTCCCCACTCAATGGTCAACTAATCTTCTACAAAGCAGAAAAAATACCCAATGGAAGAAAGACAGTCGCTTCGATAAATGGTGCTGGGAAAACTGGACAGCTATATACAGAAGAATGAAATTGGACCATTCTCTTAATGCCATTCACAAAGGTAATAATACAACTTCTATTGAAATTCTTAAAATGTGACAGGCACTGTGCTAACTGCTTCAGATAGATTATTTCATTTAATCTCAAACAATCCTACAGGGTAGTTATTATTATCCAAATTTTTTCAGATGAAAAATTAAGGCACAAGAAATTAAGTAACCAAGTCACACAACATTTAAGTGGCAGTTATTCTAAGCCTCAGGCTTTCCCACTATGATATATTGTTTCTGGCTAGGCTATATTATCCCCATCAAGAATGAATGATAGTCACATAATTATTATAACTGCTCTTCAAATTTTTAAAAGATTTTTTTTTATAAAGCATGTAAAACTTGATTATAAATCCAAAAGACATTGGGCACATACAGATAATATTATGGAAAAAAGTTAGGGAAAAGAGTACTTATTTCCTCATATTTCCCAGTGGAAGAGATATTGTTTAATGTTACTGCATTAAAAGAGCTTTATTTTTAAAATGATAAAAATAGATAATGAACTAAAAATAAAAAGTTAACAAAAGTTAGAAGAGGGTTTAATATAAATGAGTCCATTTAAAAATTTTTTCAAAACATCATTCAATAGATAAATCAGGGAAGAGTATAAACGTGTTAGTTGGGTTATGTAGACGACTACCAGACAACACAAAACTATAAACACACAGATGAGCAACAGTTACCTGTGAAAAGCAGCTGGGCCAGGAGTGTGGACCATAGAGTGAGAATTTTTACTTTTTATTTTACATGTTAGATGATCATTTCCATGTGCCCATGTTATGTTTTATAATATGAACCATGCCCATACTCCTCGTTTCCCTCCAAGAAGAATGCTCATGATGTACATTATAGAAGTGGGTCTAACAAAAATGAGGGAATCCCTCCAAGTCCTGGAGGGAATGCTGGGTAAACACCACACCCTGATGGTCTGGGGTCTCTTTATAGCTATCTGAATATGTTTGTACCCCTACCTATCCCAAGGTGCAGCCCAGAAATAAGAGAAAACAAGGACCCTCATGTCTGAATTTCTCTCCCTCTTTTCTCTTCTACATTTGCTTCTGGATGAGAAGGCACAGTGGGTTCCATTTCCTTTCCCAGGGCATAATAAGCCTCACAGGTTGGCTGTAATGGCAGATGGGGTACAAAAGGGGAAGGTAACCCACCAAAAAGAATGCATGATGTGGGGAGATATTTCAAAAGTATTATCGCCCTTACACATATGCATACACATAGAAAGGTCTGGGAGGATACAGGTCACTTCGATGTAGGCACATCTAGGGAGATGATTGTGGAGGGATGGGGTGTTCATGTATGACATGGGTAATTTGATTGTTTTTGTTTTTGTTGCTATGGATATTCATTTAGTGATTTCATATATTTTATTATGTATGATATATATATATATAAATCCATTTTAATCATCACAATAGCTTAGCAAAATTAGTTTTTTCTCTATTTTTTTTGAAATCAATAAGTCAGTTTTTAGAGCAGTTTTAGGTTTATGGAAAACTTGAGTAGAAAGTACACTTACCTACCTAATCCCACCTCCCCTCCCCAGTTTCTCCTATTATTAATATCTCACATTAGTGCAACATCTCTGTTACAATTGATGAGCCAATACTGTACATTATTATGAACTAAAGCCTCTAGTTTACACTAGGGTTCACTCTTATGTTTGACATCCTTGGATTTTGAAAATGTATGACACATATCTACAGTGATAATATACAAAAAAATTTCACAGTCCTAAAGATTCCCTGTGCTCACCTACTCATCCCTCCCCTTAATTGATTTTTTGAAAAATCCGTGTCCTCCTGACTTCTGTAGTGTTCCCATTTGCCCATGAAGTGAAATCCAGTCCACTGCACCTGTTCTTCTCATTACTGACTCCGCTCTCAGTGATAATAGCATGTGAGTGGTCTTCGAGCACCTCATATCCTGCTACTACCGCCACTTGTCAGGGGAAAACCCAGACAGGATGAGATCCACATTCCCAGCTGTCCCTGTCTTCCAAGGAAGAGAAACCCTAAACCAGTAGCTAAAGAGTGAAACCAGATATCCCAGGGAAGAGGTAGGGGGTGTCAGGTCTCTAGTGGTCTGAAAGGGGCACCAAGCCAGAAGCCTGAAAGTGCTGGGAAAGTCAGAAAGACATGTAGATAGTTCTGGGGAAGATCCCAGGCACCATGAAGAAGGGGCCTCAAATAACAGGACTTAGGATTTGAGGGGAACTATTACTGCAGAAAGTAAATACGGCTTCCTGGATAAAACCGTATCCTGATTTCCAAGGTTAGCATTGGGCAGGGTTCAGGAGAGAGTCTTGTGAGCAGACATGTGAGAATGAGGCTGGATTTCTCTAGGCAGTGATTTTTCAAACATTTTTGTTATGACCTACAGTAAAATATCTATTTTGTATTGACATCTAATGTGCACAGGCAGTGCACACACTGGGCACACATAAATACACATTGTCAACAGTATCGGCATCACCTGGGAACTTGCTAGAAATATGAAATATGGAGCTCACATTTGGCCTATTAAATCAAAATTGGCATTTTAATAAGGTTACCAAGTAATTATAGTGCATATTAAAGTTTAAGAAGCACTGCTCCAGGAGAGCTCAACCTCAAAGATGAATAAACCCACATGATTTCATCCCGGGGGTTTCTTCTACCTGTGACCAAAGCCCTTAGGAAATTGGCTAAATACTACAGCCTGGGATTTTGCATCCCACCCCCTCAAGACTCCATCACATCATCATGATAATAACTGAATTGTATTATGGAGTTAAGTATGTGTCAAGTACCCTTCTAGTGCTGAAAGTGTAGTAACTCTTTTAATTTTCATAACAACCTAATAAAGTAGGTTCCATTATTTTGCTTTTTATATATGAGATACTTGAGGTTAAATAAATTTCCCAGGTCACACAGCTAATAAATGGGGAAATAAAACTACCAAAAGTGATAGAAAATGGTCCACAGATTTCTGCAAGATGGAAAGTGGGTGGGAAAAGGCTATTAAATAAAACAGGTGGAGAAACTTGAGATCCTATGTATTCTTCGCACTGGAGCCAGTCTACTAACAAAGTCATTGAGAGGCTCTGTGCTCAGAATCAGCAGGCATGGCCAACGGTCAAGGTGATAACCTGAGCAAACACTGGACAACTGCCTGTTGGTTCACCCCAATCATCCCCCACCCTTTTAGGGCAGAAAGCCCAGGCAGCTGACACTCACCCGGGACAAAAAATAAGTCTTCCAGCTCTGCTCCAAAAATTTTGACCTGGCCATCTAGGGGAAAACAAAGACCTCCCATAGAGTTACAGATCTTCTCATTTAGACCCATGGGAGCTCCCACTACTTAACAATTGGTCAGAATTTCATATAGAAGCAAACTATTAAGTGTGAGGGTAAAAACATTTCAGGTGTATGAGGACTTAGAAGATCCATCTTCCATGCCCCCTTCCGTGGGACGTTACTTAAGGATATGCTCCAGCAAAATACGGGAGTAAACTAGGAAGGAAGGAGATATGCAATGGGTAAACAACTCTGTTGCAGGACAGCGGGGCAGACAAAAGGTTCTAGGATAAGAATAGTGTAGCAGGCCCAGAGGGCAAGTCCAGAGTGGTGCAGGAGAGTTTGGGAGGGGCAAAGCCAGCTTACTCAGTAGAAAGGATGTCAAAGAAAGTACGGGGAATATTTGGGAATATGATAATGGCAAACAAAATGAAAAGAAGAAAGACAATAGGGAATTTCAAGGGCTCAGGGAAAGTATACAAGTGCCTCTGTCAACTAAACATGACCCAATTTAATGCTCATTGTCAGAAAAGGGACTCCATTAGTCCTTAATGATATGAACATTCCACTTAATGTGGCCCTAAGTTGGTAACTCTGGGGCCCTCAGGGAAGGAATGTGATTCCAGTGCCCTGCTTTTCCAGATACTGAATGATATTTAAATGGTTATAAATGTGTCAATACCTTTCACTGGACTGTGACTTTAGAGTCAACTTATGGACAAAGCAGAGAAAAGTTAACAGAGGTTATACAGAATATAAATATCAACAATTTTGTCCGGGTTTACCATGGAAAATACAACCAACAGAAGGTAGAGCGTGGAAGAAAGGAAGGCAGACAGAATGGAATAATTACCTCATTTTTATACCGTAGGGAGTCAAGGAATGCTGTTTGAAGTGAATAGAAGCTTGTGGAAATGTATTTTGGGAGAGTGGTTTGGCAATTTATGGAGACAAGCTGTTGGAGATACCCCTCCCCCCATCCCACACCCCAGTCATTCCCCTAGGGGATCTCTCTCACATCACACAGGAGTACAAAGTGACTCAGTACGGCGTTGTTTGGAATGGTTCAAAGTAATCAGTCTAGATTAAGAAGGAGAGCTACCTAGAGGTTAAGAGAGAGGACTCCGGAGTTGGATGGTCATGTATTAGCTGTTAAGATTTCAAGAATGTGGTTTGTTTCTTGTGCCTCAGTTTTCCAGCAGAAAATGAGATCGCTACGGGATCCCATTAGTTCAGCAATGCAGAGGACTCAGAGCAGTGCCTGACTCATAATAGGCACTCAGCATTGTTGTTGCTATTGCTGTGGTGACTTTCCTTCAACAACACCCAGACAAAGACACTATGGTAGGTTCATGGGATAGAAGCAGCACGGAAAATGAAAGGACGATAGCTTATGCGTGGTAACAGATACATTTAAGATACAAAGTGAAGTCACTAGAAGAAGAAATAATGAAGTAGCACTTTGTATAAAGTTAAACATTTCAAAATAACAGATGATTAAGAATGTTAATATTAAATACTGGGAGGAGGAGGGTGGGAAGAGAAGGTATATGAGGCCATGTTCATCTTTTGCATTGGAGGGTCAGTAAATATTATTTAAAATTGATAAATGAAGAAATGAGGGTCCAAACATACTATCTCTGCTTATCTCTATGTACTGGTTTGGAAGTGCGTTGGTGGCAAGAAAGCGCCCTCCCTTGTGAGCTCTGTGTATAACATCTAGTGGGATGCTTAGCACATAGTAGATGGTCCACAAGTGTATTCCGTTTCAATGACATAATCTAAATATTAGTCTTGCTAGTTTGCAGTCTCACACAAGTAAGCCAAACACAGCTGCGCAGGCTTTAGGGCGTTGAGGTGACCCCAGCTGGCCGCACCCCCTCCGCACCGCTCTGATTGCTTTTCGATCCCTGCGCTTAAGCTGCCAAGTGCACCATTCTTTTAATATCCCTCCGCACTGTAGATTGCTCATGATCTGAAACCTTGTCAAAAAGATTTGAAGAAAAGTGGGAAATAATTAAGATCCACAGAAAAAGCTCTTGAAACGTGGAGTGGAAAAACGGACACAAAATAACCCGTCACGGCCCTAACCAAGGGGGGCTGGTTATTAGCTCACAGCCCCGCTAACCCAAGGGGCGAGAACGAGGCGTTTCTGCCCAGGTGAGGAGACAGCCTGCAGCCCCCTGGTATTCACAGCGCCAGAGATTTTTCCAAATCCCACATCAAATCTTGTAATCCCTTCAGTCCTTAACTGCTGTGGATGACATCATCCGTCCCTGCGTTTCAGACAGCGGCTCGCCACTTCGGCCTTAGAGCACTGTTGTGGTCCGGCAAGCATGTGGCTTTTGGGCTGACTTAGAAAATCCAGCTGCACATGGAAAAACACAATTCAAGAAATTATGATCTCTTTTTTTCCCTTTATAAATGGATGTCATTAACTTTGGAGCTAAGTGAGGGCAGAACTGTCCTGCCTCACTGAGGGGTTTGTGGAGTGTTTTTCAATATTGTTGAAGGCCTGACTTTTCCTCTTGCAGAGAGGCTGCAACTATGGTATCATCAGAAGTTTTCAGAGATTTGTCTCCCTGAAAATCCATAAAAAATGGAAACAAAAAGTAAAAGGAAAGTGTTAGATAGGCATGTTCAAATCTAGGTAGGGCTGCTACCTGTTTGAGTTATTTAAAATTCCCTGGTTCTAGTCACAGGATTTTTAGGAAATAGATTTTCCTTTCTTTCCACATTTCCTCTTCATTCTATGGCCCTGTATCTCTTTACATCCACTGATGTGTGTCTATCTGTGTGGGTGGCATGGTAATTTGGAAGCTCCGGTAAATGTAGAGGGCTCATTCATTCACCCATCAGATGTTTCATGAGCAACTGCCACCTGCCAGACACCGTGGTGAGTTCTGAGTATGTAAGGATAAAGAAGATACGGCTCCTGTGCTTGGATCTTACCAGTGCAATGGTGGGAGCAGCCTTCTGACAGACCAATGACATATTAAGAGCAAAGACAGAGTCAAGTGCTCGTTGAGCAGAGGAGGGAGCAACTCACTGTGCTGAGATAAAATTCCCAGTTGTTTCAGAGAACCACCCTGGTATAAATATTTTCTGAGCCGTAAAATATCTTTTCAGTTCGCTCTGAGTTAGTTTTGCAGTGTTGAGTTTTCAGTGGAATGAGGAGCTGTCTTTCTGTGCCAAAACTTACCCTTATGTCAGGGAGAGAGGGGTGGATAGAGAAAAGCACAGTGAGAGCGTCAACAGGAGGAAGCCCTTGGCTTCTTGCCTGCCAAGGGACTAGCACATTTAAAGTCCCTGGCACTGTTAGTGAATCATTAGGTTGTTAAGAATTTTGGATACGTGTGCATTTGTATGTGAACATATGCGTGCTTAATCGTCAACTCTGCTAAAACTCCTTTCTTACCTTCTCTTTTCCCTCCCACTTCTTTTTAAAACAAAAGAAATCACAAAGACAAGGAGGGGTCTTGCTTCAATGTCCTTTGGTGGAAGGAACCATCACATAGTGACATTCTTTGGAATCATTAGGAAATCTACATTCCAAAGTCCATAAAATCCTATCCATGCCTCAGCAGGGATGGAGAATTTACAGTTGCCAAACTTCACACTCCCCTAATCCTTGCTAAATTTGGACCCAAGTGCAAAGAACCCAGGTCCCGCACTCATTTATAGCTGGCAAAATGCAGCAGCTTGGTTTGTGAAAAAGGACTTCATGGCCATCAAAAACTCCTAGAGTGTCACGTGGTGATGAGTTTAATGTAAATGAATCTGAAACATCTGGATCAAATTTCCTCTCAAACAAACAAGGTTGAGAAAATTTGTGGGCAAAGAAATATCTTTTGGCCAGAGGCATTTTGAGTTATTCCTGAACCCAAACTCTGCAGCGATGGTTTAAGAAAGGGACCCCTTGAGGCCGCTCTGCTGTTTCTCCCAGTACCTGAATCTATGGCAAATAGGGGCGGAGCAAAAAGGACTGAGCCATCATCTTTGTGAGGCAAAAGTGAGAGGAATGAATTTCTTTAACAACTGTTTCTTGAGCTTCTACTCAAAGCCAGCTCTTATACTGTGTCAATATCAGGGGAGACCCAGTGTCAGGGATGCTGTGGGAAATGAGAGGGACCCAGGCCCTGCCCTCTGGGCTTGCAGTTTAGAGAAAACTTGGAGGCACACATCACACAGGTAGTTAGTGCTGAACCTGGTGGTTGGTCCAGGTGTGGCGGGAACTCAAGGCAGCCCAGTGAGTCACCAACTGAGTGTGTGTGGGTTGAAGGAGTGTCTCTAGAAAGGGGCCTTTGTGCTGAGCACTTCAGAGGTCCAGGTGGCTGCTGCTCTCCTCAGAACCAATCTCAGTGCTTAGTACTTGTCAGGGCCTCAAGAGGTGTTTGTCCAATGAAGAGCTTCCTCCAACAAATGCCAAGAGGAGAGTAAAGCAGAAGGGAGAGGGGGAGCGCTTGGAAGGAGGGAAGAGTTCATACCCAAGGTGGGGTCAGTGAGCAAGCAGTTTGGTCAGCTGGCGAGTGGGAAGGAAGGAAGGAGGCTGGGGGAAGGATAGGCCCTCATATTGGAGGGTCCTGTCAGTCCAGGTAAAGGTTTAGACTTTATCTTAAAGACAGTGGGACATCTTGCGGAATTCTAAGCAGAGAAATGACAAGATCAGCCTTTCATTTGGGGTTGCCTACATGTGGAGATTGGACTCATAGAATAATTCTAGTTCTTGGAGGCTGCTGTTAGTAGTCTAATGGGAACAAGATGGTGGAGATGAGATGGCCTACGGTGGGACAGTGAGGACAAGAAATGCTGGATGGGCTCCAAAGACATTGAGAAGGCAAAATCAGGGAGACTCAGTGATATGGGTAGGTAAGGAGTGAAGGAGATTCCACGAAGGGGTTCTCCCTTACACAAAGATTTGTCTGCTAGTGCTTCATTAAGGAAGTGCTCCTGAGTGGGAACAGCAGAACAGGGAAGGGAAAGAAGCTGCAATTTGACTTCTAGGCAAAATCCCACAGAGGGTACATTTTCCTGACCCCGTGGGGAAGTTTTAACATATCTCAAGCCATTATAGTTCATTTACTTATTTATACCATACTTGTTCCATATAGGATTTAAGGCACACTCTAAGGATATATAAAATACAATAAGATTGCATAAATATCTAAGAAAAGTAGAAAGAAAATGGGAGAGGAGCATAATAAAGAAACCAGGATTAGGGTTAAAATACATCCTCTAATGAACACACTTCCCCAATGTGGGCCATATGTTTGGCTATAATGTGAAAGGGAATTTTGGTCAATTACGCAATCCTGTGTTCAGAAAATAAATGCCAGCTTCACAACTGCAAATATTTTTTATACTAGAATAGGGTAGGAATTTCTTCCAGAGTTTTTATAAAGAGGTCATGGTATGATTTTACAGGTAATCTTCCTTCAGGAAAAAAAAAAACCAACAAATTTCATGACTATTTTAAAAATAAGGATCTCAAAAGATGATGACATGTTGTCAAAAATGCACTTCAGCACTGTCCACCTGTTGGGATGGATATGCTCTGGCGTAGATTCACTGCCAGTTCTTATCTGCTTTTGCCTAATCCAGGGGTAGATTTTAGAATACCTTATAAACTATCACTTGAAAAACAGTAGATGTGCCCCTCTGTCGAAAATTGGTCATAGATGTCCCCCTCCGCCATAACTGTCCCTCTCTGCCACAGATGTCCCCTTCCATTGTAGATGTCCTCCCAGCTGCTTACAATTGAATGCCTGCTAAGTATTGACTCACAGTGCACTTGAATTTCCTTCTTTATTTTCGGTCTCAGTTTGCAGTCACTCTCTATTTCCAATTGAATACAGACCTTTGTGACTTAGTAAACATTTGTTTTGAGATTAGATTTAACATCATTTTTAAAAACTGAGAGATCAGATAAAGATGTGGACATGAATCAGCAGCCATACTCCCTGTGCTTAGAGGTGAGTCTGGGGAGTGCCTGTGGGGAGGGCGCAGGGTCCTTAGACATGGCTTTGAATCTGTGCTAATGCATACGTTGATGAGCTACCAAGGCCAGATGTTCTACTCCCTATAGCACAGTCATCATAGTTTCAGGCTGGAAAAACATTTTTGAGGAAGTATATCCCAATGTCCATCTCTATAAGCAATCTGTGATTCGGGGTCTGACTTGACTGGGCCCTGCCTATACCATAATTATGGGTGAATAAACTTAGGCTGATCTTTAAACAATTTCGGAGCTACAGTCTTCCCACGATCCTTCATTCAATCAGTGTTTTAAAATCAACTGTCATGGCCCATGTAGGGAGTGACATGTGACCCATAATTTGGGGGCTCTTGTCCTTCCTTCCTGAGGCCAATAGAGGTGAGTCAGCCTCAGTATCCAGGATTCAGCTGGCATCCAGATCTCTTTTCGTATGGTTGTCTTGGGGAATGTGTTTCCTCTAGTCACTTCCTAAGACAAATTACCCACCAAATGGCACAGTGCCAGTACTTTCCATTGATTTTGTTGATGAAAACGTCTTTTGGGTTTACTCCCCCTTCTATTGTCCTCTGTCTCCCAAATCCAAAATGTTGTGACTCTGTTTGCCTACAGCCTGGTCTTGAGCTCTCCCACCTAATTCATCATACACACAACAGCTAGAATTTCTGCATTTCTTTCTAAGTAACCACTTCCATCATGTCACTTTTCTGTTTAAGAATATAGGTAGTTCTCAATTTCTGATCATGCTGAACTCAGATTTCTCTGACTTTCAACCTCCTCCATAATCTAGTTCTACCATACATTCCCACTTTATCAACCAGTATTCCTTTTCTCCTCTGAATTAATATAGCATTTCACTCATTTTTCTCCTATAACACTTGTCACTTAAAAACTAATTCTAGTTTGCATTTATATCTTCTCAATTTTTGTTCTATGTATCAGATGCCTATCCAGTTTAGAATTGTGATATATTTTTAATGTATCAAAGCTTTTGCCATTTGTTATGACCCTATTTTTCACTAGTAATTTTTTTCCCCTCAAAATCTTTTGGTATGACAATAAAACAGACATACTAAATTTCTTTTGGCTTCTGTGCTCAATAGATATTTTATACCCATTTACTTTATGTCTTTAGGAATCTCTACAAAGAGTGTGTACTTGGATTTCCTTCTTACATTATTTTGATTACCAACATATTTACTTTTATTTTTATCACCTTATTTTGTGCTGTCTATTTGTCCTGTCTTCTTTGTTACTTTATTTTCCCTCTTAATAACCTTATGTTTGGATTGAATTTATATCCTTTAGATTTCTCCTTGAATAGGAATTCTTTTGTAGTAAATGTTCATTTTTGTTTGTCTGAGAGTGTCTATTTCTTCATACTTGTTCTTGATAGATAGGTTTTCTGGGTATAAAAATTGTAGATTGACTTAATTTTTCCCTGCACATAAAAAATATTATTCCAGTGTCTTTTGCCTTTCATTTTACCGCTGAGCACTACTTGCTTCTTTTTATTTGCCCTATCTTTTCTCTCCAGGTATTTTTACAGCTTTCTTTATGTGTTTGGTTTCACTATGATGTGTCTAGGTACATTTTTCTGATTATTTATCTTAATCAGGATTCCTTGGTTTCTTAGGCATCAGATTTAAGATTTTCTTTTTTTTTTTGGTAACTCTCGAAATAATTGGAACTCCTATTAGACTTATGGTAGACTCTCAATTTATCCTCTGTGTTTCTTAGCCACTTCTTCATATTTTCTACTTTTGTGTGTGTGTCCTTGGGCTAACTTCTGGATGTCATCACATCCTTTTTCCAATTCGCCAGTTATCTTTTGGTGTCTTTAATCTGCTAGTTGACATATGAACTGAATTTTTGACTTCCAGAAATTCCACTTTTATAATTCCCTGTTCTATGCTCATGTTTTCAATTCTATTATTTCTTAAAACATGTTAAATGCTTTTTATATTCTATATCTAATGATTTTAGCACCTGAACTCTCCCTAAGTCTAATTCTGCTGGCCCTCCTTCATGATATTATTTATATGTTTTGTCATTTGTGGCTGCAAGTTTATATACTCAATACTTTGTCTATAGGAATTCTTTGAAACCTGAGTTGTGGTTGATGACTCCAGGAGAGGATTGGTGCTTGCTCCTGTCAGTTGCCTAGGGGGGATTACAGCTTGGTATTACTTTTAACTAAATTCTGCAGTTGCAATTTTTAGCCATAGAGATATTATGTATTCAGGTCATAAATCTGAATGAAGACTGATTTCATCTGTGCCAAGTTTCCTTGATATCCCCCTCTACCCAATGGGCTTATTTCTAAGTCTACTCTAATTCAGACACGTGGCTTTTTGTGATTCCAGCTTTATGTGAAAGTCTCCTCTTTAGTTCTTCACCTTGGTTGGGTCCTGGGCTTTATCTCCTATTTCAGGTCCTGAGTAATCATCATAATTAAAGCCCAAGGTCACCAGGGTTTGACACATAGCCTTCCAGAGTTCCTGCTTTCCATACAGTTTTGGCCTCTGCAGATTCATTACTTTCTTTTAGTTCAGGAAATCATTTAAAATTATTGTTTAAATCATAATTTTTAAGTACTTCATCAGAAGGGCTTTCAGACTATCTAGTTGACCAGATTTCTGGAAAGTGAAGGAAGGTATCTGTATATTCTCTACATTACTAGGTTTTAAGCTCCTTGAGGAAGAATTCTTTCTAATCAGCTTTTGTGTTTATTTTCCGTGAGTATCCTCCATGGTCTCTAATACAGTACTTAAACAATCAGATGCTCTGATGGTTAATTTTATGTGTCAGTTTCTTATGGCTACCGTGACAGGTCATTTGGTTAAGCATCAGTCTAGATGTTGCTGTGAAGGTATTTTTAAGATGTGATTAACATTCACAATCAGTAGACTCTAAGTAAAACAGATTACCCTCCATAGTGTCGGTAGGCCTTATCAATCAGTTAGTGGTCCAAAGAACAAAAGATGGATGTTTCCCAGAAAAGAAGAAATTCTGCCTCAAGACCACAACAGAAAAATCCTTCCTGAATTTATAGCCTCCTGGTGTGTCCTGTGGGTTTCAGACTTAACGTTGCAACATCAGTTCTTACTTAAATTTCCATACTACCTGCTTGCCTAGTAGGTTTCAGATTCACCATCCCCCGCAATCATGTGAGCAGTTCTTTAAAATAAATCTCTGTCTCTCTCTATAAATATATCCTGTTGGTTCTTTTCCTCTGGAGAATCCTAACTAATACAGATGCTCAGTAAGTTTTTATAAATTACTATTAAATAAGCATATTTAAGAACAAAAGATCTTAAGTGCTTGTGATTTAACTGTTTGATTTATCAAAGCTTCTATCTAAGGTTTGCCTCCCTTTTTGGGCTTGCTATTTTTAATAAAAGAGTATAGTTCTATTTCAGCTATGTTCTACTTTCCATTGAGCAATAAGGCTTTGGGAGATACTTCTAAATTTAGATTCTGTTCTTCAACCTGTGATCAGTTTTGTGTGACATAGGAGAATTTTGAGCCAGTCTCAGAATTGGAAATGCTGCTCAGAATGTGCACAGGTTTCAAGAGATATCCAAGAGAACCACCAGGGCTCTGGGACCACACAGTCTACTCTGTCCAAGGTCATGGTCCCAAGTTCTTGATGGATTTCACACAGTGTGGCTGGCCAGTAAAATGTATGGCTTAGGATTGGAAGCATTTCTGGGCTATTTCTTTCCACATTTATTTTACATTTGAGATCCTAGGTACCTTTTGTTGTCAGATTGACAAAAAAAAAACAGATTAAAAAATTTTTGGCAAAGCAAGGTTTGCCAAATAAATAAGAAGCAATGGTAAAGAGGAGACATTTCCTCCTTCTGAAGAACGGAAAGCCTAGAAAATTCTACCACTACTTCTCTAAGCTCATCATTCGTGTTTACACCTTCACAGGAGGTCTAAAGAACTTTTTGCTGCCTTGCAGGCTTAAAAGAAATTGGGCTGCTGAAGGGCTGGTTCTTGAGATGTCATCATGTAGATGGTTGGACGAGGCTCAATGGTGAAAATGAAAGCTTTCTGTTGTTTTGCACAGCCTTGCGTTATGAAATTAAGATAATTTTTTAAAAAATCATAATTTATTTAATATGGCTGTTTCTCCCTGGGAAAAACTTGAGTCCAGGCTAAGTAAGAAAACTATTCTGGCATGTAAAAGTATGAAACCCTTGCACATGGAATGTTGTGGTCCGGGATACTTCTTTGGGGAGCTCCAGACCCTTAATCTAGGAATGGCTAGATGGGCACACATATTTGTCAAAATTTATCAAACTGTACGCTTGCAGTTTGTGCCCTTTACTGAAAGTGAATTGTACTACTGGAACTGTATTTAAAGAAAACAGGAAATAAGAACCTTACAGTGTAGAGGGTGGAGTGATGTGGAGTCCATCCTTTGAGTTCCCATGAGCACTCAGAGAAGCAGTCTGCGGTCTCATCGGTGCAGCTTCTCCTCTTACTGCTTCCACATATCTTCCTGACCTCTCCACCATAGCACTCTGACCACAATGGGAACATCATTCCCTTTTCTCTTGCCACGAATCTTGGTGGGCATGGGAAAGGCTGGAGGCAGGCAGGTATGGGTATCTAAATGAACAAAAACATTGCTCTTGTACGTGATCACAGATGTGCCCTCGGAATGTGCAGAGCTGACTCAAATCTCAATGGGGATCTTTGACAAGCAACTTGTTAGAAAATCCCTCTTTTACTTTTTAAAATAAGCCCCGTTTTATACGTTTCCAAACTTCAGTCAAGCTAGAACCGATATTGTCAACCTCACGCAAAGGCAAATTATAGGTCCTTCCTTGGAGCCCTATGAAGATTGAATTTCAATTTTATTTTGATTTTATCTTCTGTTCATTTCTCTGGCATAACTAATGTTGTCAAAAGACATGAATGCAGAACTACTCTGAACCAGGACATTTCAGTCCTCACCGTGCTTACCTTGACTCCCTTTCATTTCTGTTCTCTAGTTCAGTCAAATTCATAGAAGCATTCTGTACTGGAAAATGAAGTTAAAACAAGCTGGATTCTCTCCAAAAAGCAAAAGTTGAAATATTTTCTAAAGGGAGGGAAAGTACAACTAACTCACTCATCACAATCACTTTCCCATCCTTTTGCCCTCATCTGTCCCCTCCCCCCCACCCCATCCTCGAACCCCAGACTCTCTTCCTCAGCCTTGTGCCATGCAGATACGCTTCATGGAAGAAAAATAAGCAAACACGAAACAGGAAGCATGGCTGAGCTACGGACTCGCCCATGGCCAGCCCTTCATCACCTTGTAGATTTAGGTAAAACATCCTTCACCCTTGGAACGATAAGCTTTGTTAAGAAAATGAACATATTCGCCAGATTTATGGGCACCAAATGAATGCTTTTGTATGTTCCAAAATGGTCATATTCACCAGATTGGTTGTTACCAGTATAGCTTCCAAATACAGTGTTCTCCCACTCTCCCCTCCACCCACCCAAATTTCAAGGGGAAAAAAGCAATAGTGGAAGTAAAGCACACACAGACATAATTTGTGGCTTAAAAAAGTCTCAAAAAGTTTTGGTTGAACCTTGGCTTTTGTCTCTGAGCCCTCGGGGGAATAATGTGAGCTTGTTTCCTCATTGAAAAAATATCATAGCCCTTGACAGGCTGGATTCTTTGATCCTCCAGTGTTGCAGTGATTTCTCCAGTGCCCCCTTACGCTCCATTATTCCTCACCCCCCACCTGACTGGGGCTTTGTAACCCGATGCTCCATAAAGAGCATTTCCACAAGAGCATTAAGACATGTCCTCACTTAATATTAAACCTGTCCCCCTATCGCCCTGCCCCTGTTCCCAAGCTCTGTCCCCTCCTGAGGCTTCCACCATGAGGTTTGGCTGGCAGGAGAAGCTGTCTCAGCTGTTTTGAATTAGGGGCACTGGGAGGCTTCCTTGTAATATATGACTTAATCAGTGTCCCTGAAGTGAACAGTCCAAACTGAGTCTGGAAATGACCTAAAACTGGACTTTACAAACCTCCTTTGGCTTTGGGACTGAGATGGAATTTGAATATGTCAAAGGTGTGTTATAGGTTATCAAAAGTGGAGAGATAGCTGTCCTTGGACCCCCATAGTCAATGTGGTGGTTGTGTACTATTAGAGTTGTCAGATAAAACACAGGATGTTCCATTCAGGTTAAATTTCAGATAAATAACATATAATACTTTAGTGTCAATATCCCCAATACTGCATGGCTACCATATTGTTACTGGTGTTCCAGGAGTAAAAGAGTCACGATGTGCTGTGTTGGTCCTTGATTTGTCCTTAACACCAGTTTCCTGTCCCTCTCTCCTAGGTGAGGAGTTAGAGTTGGCCTCACAGGTGAGCAGGCAAGTTGCTGCCAGTAAGCCCCCATCCCAGCCGTCAGAGTTGAATGTTTACTATATGGATCTGTGCTCTGCCTCAGAGATTTATTACCAAACTAGGTGTATTACTTGATGTCACTCAAAAGAATCATTACCCATCATGAGATAAAAAGTAGAAACATACAAAATGAACATTTCAGTTGCTATAACTTTCTCTGCTTTGAATACTTGAGAGGATTGTGTCATAGTTTTCGACTTTATAACATAAAGATTTTTAAGTCCTATGTGTCATCATTGTCTAGGGCCCACACAAAAATGGCTTATGAAGAATGAGACAGATGTGCCAGAGCTCCTTTGCTTTGATTGAGAAGGGAGTCGGGAGACTCAGGGAGCTGGTGATGTTAGAATAGATTCACTACATAGGACTTGGGAAACTAGCCACCTGACTTTGTCCCTCAGGAGGGTTCAGAGCACATTCTTTTCACTAAGGGGAACAAGAAATACATTGGCATTTTTTAGCTCAGTAGTTAGTGGTGGGAGATGCTGCCATAGTCCTAGAGAACCCTTGGAAAGGCACAGTCCTGGACCCCCTACCATCCCTCTTTTCTACTAAACCAAATTACTCTTACAGCAAACTCCATTTTCCAGTCACATGAACCCCATCCCCAAATGGCTATGCCAGTGATGAATGCCCCTGAATGTTCCCTCCCCTCACCACCACCCAAGAGGGGAACATTTTTGGTCTCCTTAGCCAGAGATCTAGTTACTAGATTAAACAGGGGGGAAAAAAACAATACTCAAAGCTTCTTAGGTGAAGTAAAGGAAAAGGACACCCCAAGTCATCTCTCATGCCAATTAGGAAGGACAAGGCATTTGAAGATTTAAGAGATTTCTCAAGAAATGTAACAGGTAATGGGGGGAGGCCTTACAGTGACCAGAAGCCAATGCTGTAAGGGAGAAAGATCAGGTAAGATCAGGAAAAGCCAACAAGGGAACCAAGAGAGAATCATGGTGCCGAACACAAAAGACAAAGAAGAGTCTGACTGGACAGGATGAACTTATACAGAAGATAAAATAAGACAAAGCAAGGGAGGAATTATTCAAATAGTGCAGACAACCCACTTGCCCAGAAAATCCATAAGGTAGGGGTACGTATATTAGTATCATCAACCCAGGAGGCAGAAACAAAGTTAGGTAAAAAGAAACACTACAGTTGTCTGAGAAAAGGAGGGAAAGAGGAGGATTCAAATTAAAAAGGAAAACAAAGCAGGCAAAAATACATAATTTAAAATTTTATTTTTATTTATTCCTGTTCCCACATTTTATTGTAGTTCCCTGGCAGACATCCCACACTCTGGTAAGTCTGGGGGAAAGGGAGGGGTTGGCAGAATAATGTTGCTTTGGGGATTTGAATCTTATTACTTGGTGCTGTTAGTGTTGGGCCGACATTTATAAAAATTACATGCTCAGTGGCAGGTCATTTTTTAAAAAATGAATCTTGAGCTTTAAATTTAGGACAAAGGTGAGGCTTTCAGAAACGAAAGAAACTAGGACCGAGGCAAAGAAAAGGTGGGGTGGCAGTGGGCAGCAGCTGAAAAAACCCAGCTTCCAGATCTCTAATGGAGGAGAGACATTTGTCTTTTTGTCAAATGTCTCTAGAATTTGTCTTTTTGGATGCTTACTTCTCTAGCTACAAGCTTAGACAAAATCACTAGGATTGTGTTTGGGTGTTAGATACTGTCGTGATTAGCTCTGCTTTTATTTTTTTTATTAGTTTTAAGTCTCTCTTTTTCTTTGCCCTCATCTTCTGCTCCGGAAAATGTTGGCACATCTTACTTCCCCCACGTGCCTGCCGGCCTGCACTCATCTTCTTTTCGAGCGGAACCAAGGCGTGTTAGAGCGCCACCTATCTGAGAGTTGAGCTGCTACCGCCCACGTTCTCGTCACACCGACTGTGTCCAGGATTAAGACCTCACATTCCACTGAACAACCTCAGTGGCGCTGCGGACCTTGCTGGGGCTTCTTCCTCTTCAGGAGGGCGGCATCCTTCCTCCAAACCGGGCACTCCAGACTCCCTTCCTTTTCCTTCTTGCTGCAGCCTTGCAGGATCCTTTTCTAAAACATCCATCCTTTGGGAGAAGGAAGGATTTCAGGTTCCTATTTCCCCAAGTGACTTTTTGCTAAAAGGTAGCCTGGGAGAATATTTATAATCCAAATGGTCCGCAGAGATTGTCTTCTGGTGCCGTGGCCTTATTAGCTAAGCATTCTCTGGGTTCCAAGATGGGAGGGGGAGGCAGCCCACAGTGCTCCCTCCCCAGCACTCTCTGGTCTTGCCCTCCTTCCAACAAAGTGCTGATGCTGCCTTCTGAAAAGTGGATTCTGTAAAGTGATATTTTCTCCTTTTCTAATCTCAGAAAAGTCGTCAGACTGGTTCTGAGTCTTCCCGTAGGCAGTGCTCTTTGCTACACAATTTGATGTGCAGTGTTGTGTTTTAATTATAAAATTGTGTATCCAGAACCATTGAAAAAGATATTCACAGGGAAAGAGTTTTGGAATGATATTTTGTTGCTAAGCATCTCGCTTATTTCTGTTATCTTTATAACATTATGTGTATTTTTGGTATTTATTCAGCATGGTACAGATCAGAGAAGCATTTTCACTGGTAGTAATCTCATGTGTATTTCTTTTAACCGTGTTTTAAGGCAATAAGTGGCATTTTACTTCAAAACCCATTCATACAAAGGACTTGGGGAGATACAGCTAGACTCATATTTCCCGTATTAAAAATACTTGCACAAAAACACAGTTCTTTCTGGTTTATCAAACAAGCTAATGTGTCTCTTGAGAATTTTGCGTTCAGACATGAACAACTCTGTGAACTTATTTTGTGTGTGAATCATTTGAGCTTTGGATGGATTTCCTCATGGGGAGATAGGACTAGGGCTGCATAAAATATTCTGCTTCTACTTGAAATGTTTCATGAGATGGTCTTTCAGCAAAGACTGTTAGTTTTACAATGGATAAGCAGTGTTTGAGAAAATAAACTCTGCATGGACAAGAAACTTTCAGCTTCCTGCATATATTCTGTCTTCTCAGAAGACCAAAGAGCTCTCATGAGCTCATGAAATTTGAACCTCAAAGGTTCAGTTAATTAATCTATTCCTGTTTCCACATTTTATTCCCAGTGGCCAGTTTCACACCCATAACATTTAGGAGACCTGGAAAGCCTGGGAGGTATTTTCAGCCTGTCAGGACACCCTCATTTTTGTTTTGTTTTGTTTTGTTTTTTTCCTTTAACTTTTAAAACAAAGCCAGCGACTCTCATTTTTAAATTTTCACCAACCAGTCCAATTTAGTCTTCTGAGATCATCCTAGGGGAGTTGAACTCTGAAATCCAGTTCCCTCTAAACAAAGATATTTTGTAGCCTTTTAGAAGGGCAGAGAGGTCATTTAGTCTTTCCCATTTAAACAGTTTTGAGGCAGGAAGGGATCCAGGTAGAAGCAGAAGGAATCCTATAAAACTGGGGAGAATTTACACAGGGAGAAAAGAGTGTTTCAATCTTCAGATTCTAGACAATTTCCACCATCAAGCTCCCTAAAATGTCTGGCATCAAAGTAACGAGAAAGTTGGGGGGGGGGTGCAGCTTAAAGGTTCGAGTTTTGGTTTGGACTTTATTTATTTATTTATTTATTTGTTTATTTATTTATTTATGTTTGGATTTTAAATGAAGTGACAGTGTTTCTCCGTGACCCATTTCTTTAGCTTTCAGACAGTCTAGAGCATCTGGCCTTTGAGATCCCAGCTGAGATGAGCTTAGCACAGTTTCCACTGCCTGCAGCCTACAACTTCATCTTTGGCTCCTACCATTTGGCCCAAGTTCAGCTTCTCTGCAACTGCTGCCCTCCTCCCCAGCCTCCTGGGAAGACTCTGTTGCCTGATCTTTATTGCGCTTTTCCCACACTCCATTATACAGCACGATATCTGCCTCTGAATTTATTTATTAGGACTCAGATCTATAATATACAAGCCTACCCTTCCTGTCTGACACAGTATCTACACAGCAGAGCAAAAGAGAGGCGCTGCCTGCCATAAACAGTCATGGAAAGGCAGCACCCAGAAAGGAAGGGCCAGACACTTGCGAAAGAGCTAACCCTCCGGAGGCCCCTCAGAGCCAAATTGCTTTTTCAAGACTTCGCACTCACCGTCCAACAGTGCAGACGGGCAGCCGCCAACAGCTCCTTGTGGGGGTGCGTTTGCGACTGGGAGCCTTATACCCACATGTCTGGCCCTCATTCAGTACACCAGCTATATTTTTTTAAAGAATTAACATTTTGCCTAGTAAGCTTAATCTTTGTTGTCATTTTTATTCTCATTCAGTATGTGTAAGCAGGCTGTAGACCTAGAGCGTCCTTTTTTTTTTTTTTAGGCTAATAAATACATTCACATGGTCGATAACTCAGAATGATATAAAAAATATACTCAGAAATCTAACTCCCCCACTGACCCTGTGCTCCCACCCGCTCTGTGTAACTGCTTTTATTAGTTTCTTATATATCCTTTCAGTGCCCTGTTAATTTTCACTTTCCACCTTTTTTTTTAAATAACCTTTTTATTTTTGAATACTTTTAGATTTACAGAAACACCGAAAAGATAATGCCAAAAATTTTCATAGACTCCTTACCCCACCGCCTCCGTTGGCATTATCTTACCGCACCAAGGTACACTCGTCACCACTAAGAAATGAACATTGGCATGTCTATTGACTAAACCCCACACTTGACCTGTCTTTCACTAGCTTTTTCACTAATGTCCTTTGCTGGTCCAGGATCCCATGCAGGATACTGCATTACTCATCATGATGTCTTCAGCTCCTCTTGACTGTGACAGTTTCACAGATTTTGCGTGCTTTTGATGACTTTGAAAGTTGCAAGGAGTGCTGGGCTGGATAGTTGGTAGAATGTCCCTCATTTGGGGTTTGGCCGGTGTTTTTCTCATGATGAGACCAGGAGGTGTATTGCTATTCTCATCATAGCGTATCAGCAGGTACCTGCGGTTACCATGACTGTGACTGTGACTTATGACTTTGATCACCTGGCCCAGGAGGTGTGTGCCTAGTTCCTCCATTGTGAAGTTAGCTTCCCCTCCCCCCTTTTTTCCACCCTCTGTCCTTAGGAAGCAAGTCCCTGAGTGGAGCCAGCTTCCCAGGGGCCCACAGTGTTTCTTTTCTTTCTTTCTTTCTTTTTTTTTTTTTTTTAAGATTTTATTTATTTGACAGAGAGAAACACAGCCAGAGAGGGAACACAAGCAGGGGGAGTGAGAGAGGGAGAAGCAGGCTTCCCGCCGAGCAGTGAGCCCAATGTGGGGCTTGATCCTGGGTCTCCGGGATCATGACCTGAGCTGAAGGCAGTCGCTTAACCAACTGAGCCACCCAGGCGCCCCGCCCACAGTGTTTCTTACTCTGTATCTGGTATGTTGACGGGCCCCTTAGGGAAATCCCCTCAGTGAATCCAAACAGGACCTCACCTCCTAAAAGGACGCGCACAATCTCAGCAGCACTTCATACACTTACCAGGTGACGGTACTTTCACTCTGTCATTTAATAGGCTGTTACATGTCCCCCCAGCCTCCAATCAGCTCTTACACGGGTGAATAGCATAGTGCTCTATGCACAAGGAAAACGCTTTCTCCATTAAAATCCAGTGCCTTTGCATAGGATTTTATTTTGATCTGAGTCCTGAAAAAGCATGTGTGGCTTACAGGATGGCCAGCGTCAGCAGGAAAAGTATGCACTCAGGCTTGTAACTGCCCGTGTGTTTTGTAGTTCTAACTCTGGAGCTTCCTGTTGGGAAATAAAAATCTTTGAACCTAGTGCTGTTTTAGCGCGGCCTCCCACACTGTAGGCTTGGGAAAGTCATTTCTGCCTCCTGAGACTTCAGAGTCACCACCTGCCAAGAGGAGGGGACTGCTCGAGGCCCCAGCAGGACATCTTGCTAACCGCTAACTGCTTTGTCACCTGGATGGGATGAACTGAAGAGGAACAGAGCTTGATGCCAGAGATGTGACATAAGGGCAGTGGAGCAGGACTCTCCCCTCTGGCGCCTGTGAACCCTTCACAGGGCAAGGAGCATGCAGGGTGCTAACCCACACGTACCAGCTCTACCAGCTTCTGAGAGCCCGCATCCTACCCACAGAGGAGGGGTCATGGTCTGCTGGTCCTGCAGCAGGAACCCGAAAAGTGTCCTCGTCTTTAAATTTAGCTTGTAAAAGTAAACAAAGCAAAACAACCTACTAGGAGAAAAAAATATCAAGGTTCTTAAGAAAGAGATGTAATTTCAAGAGTGGAGAAGGTTTTCAATGACAAAGAAGCAAGGTATCTAGGTCAGCTGATTAGGGTTTGCAGAGCTAACGGATAAAATGAAAATTCATTTTATGAAAGCCTGGCAGCTCCTTCAAAACATTGTTAAAGATGCGTTTCCGTTACGGTACTGTCTCAACTGCGGTGAATTCTATGTACCATATTAAGTTCTCAAGACTAACTCACTCTTTCAACCAACAAGCGTTTATTGGCTTCCACTCTGAACCAGGCTTTGTGTTATTCAACCTAAAGAACTGAAAAATATTATTCCAAGTGTCAGCACTACCTTCACGACTCATTAAACTCTTTCAAATACATTTGCCCAAGACCAAAACATACATCGTCAAGCCAAAGATTATATTATTCCTTGGCCACACCCTTCAGCAAGTCATCTTTTCTCTTCCACAAACTGCTCTGGCCCCAACGAGAGTCAGGAGAGGAAAGGTATGTGTGGGATGTTGTGGGTCAGTCAAGTAAAACGGATGTGACAAGTTGATGCAGATCTGGGATTTTTCAGATCTGGTTTAAAGCTGATTGGGGTGAAAGATAGATTTGTGGGGGTGAAAGATAGATAGATAGATGTCATACTTTTTCTGCCTTCCTTAATCACAAAAATGTGTCAGGAACCTGGATGTTGTGGATAGACTGTGAAATTATGTGGTTCCCACAGAACACGGTGTTTGGCAGTAGTGGGCAGACAATGGTCATCTCTGAGACTTCTGAGTTAGATTCTGATTTCTCTTAATCATGCAGGTAAACATCTGAGCTTTTGGTCATTGTTGATCAAGCTGATTATCATGTCCAGGGCTTCCTTGTCCTATATGCTGAATCAGCCACTGGCAAATGGGAAAGGCTCCCCTATCCACAAATATTCTACTGACTACACCCTACCCCATCCTATTACCACTGTCTTCAGTGTCTTTCTCAAAGACCCTTAGCTGCCACCACTGGTGGCCCAGTGAACGTTCTAGTGAACTTCAAATTTACTGAGATGGGTCATGTTGGCCCAGAATCAGCCACGAGCAGGCTAAATTTGTTTGTCAGATTAACTTAGCCACCTCAGCAAGGCCTAAATGGAATGAAAGGACAATGATGATTTTTCATTTTGGTGACAGAGTAGAAAAATCGAGAACAAAAAAAATACGCTCGATCGATAGGCAGTAAAGAATAGTGGTTAATCACATGATTCTGAATCAGACCACTCCTTGAGTTTCAAGTCTAGAACTTCTCACTGCTGCCATTCCTTCATTTGTACAACATGAATGATCACAATAATGAGTACCTCCCTCATCAGATTGCAGATGTGAGGAGTAAATGAGAATATTTTTAGGATAGTGCATAGGAATGCCTAACATTTAGCAAGTGTAATAAATATTACATCTTAGAGTGGGATTTGAGCACCCAGATGTTAGCATGAGGCTACTGAGAACCCTGGTCATGTGGAAGGGAAGAACCATTTCTGAACAAAACATAGTCAAACATAAGGCCTGACAATCATTTTGTTAACAACGTGTTTCCATCCCTAAGTGTGGTATTCACAGACTCTTCTTCCTAACCCTCCTTCACATACCTTCTGGGAGTCCATCCACAGCCAACAAAGGCACTGTCTGCTCTTATGTCTGCAGGGAGTATCATTTTACCCTGAAACCAGGAGAGGGACGCCCTGCATTTTCTGCCTCATGGGTCAGGTGTTGGCAAGTTTTTCGTGCATTTCATAGTGGAGAAGTGGCTAGGATCATGTCCCAGCTCAGCTGCTGCAGTAGCTTGGGAGGCAAGTCATCCCGTTGTTGAGCTTCCAGGAGAGAAGAAATGCTTCAGTCCAGTACAAACACAAGGACAGATACCAGGTTGAGAGTCAAAGTTTAGAAGACAGAGAGAAAAGCAATCTTTTCAAGTCTAGACAGCCTATTAACAGCAAGGGCTTAATGTATTGCACTCTGTTTATAGGAACTTTTTGCTGACAGCGTGGAACCTGAGCCCCTTTTCTCCCCCTCCAGCAAGTTCCCCTCTGCTGCAGTGTTAGAGACCACCTTTTCCCATCGGCCCTTGGAGGACTGGCCATCAGAAATTGTAGATGGAAATCCCTGGGTAGGAGGAAATGGAAAGGGGAAGTATCACGGCTTGTGTTTTAGGGATTGAAGGTGAACCCATTACATCATGAGTCCAGGAGCAGCTAACAGTTGTGTTTTAGTCCTCCCAAGAATCCTTTCTGGAAGTTTTATAGTAGTAAATGTGAAAATAGGTGGATCATCAAACATTTTCTATATGTATTTTATTTTCCCTAGGTAAGCAGTTTGAGAAAAATTTTTTCTTTCATTTTTAAATCATTAAAAAATTGTTAAAGGACTTTGGTTAAGAGTGTTGTGTAGTAGGTGCTGGGAGTGAAAATTCATTTCACCTTTCTGGAGAACAATTTGGCAGTACGAAGCCATCAAAACAGGCATATCCTTGACCCAGAAATTGCATTGCTAGGAACTTATACTATGGGAATAGTAGTATAAATATTTATATGAGAGAATGTTCCTCACAGAATTATTTATAATGGCTCCCCAAATGGAAATTACCTAAATAGTCTGAAATAAGGGGTGGGTTGAATAGAATACAATGGGACGACCAAGCAGCTGCTAAAAACCTTCCTTAGAAAAGTCTTTAACAGCAGTGAGATATAAGGCTGTGCTTAAGACCAGACTTCAGAGGTCTTGAATTTCAGCAGCTACATGAGGATGATGATATCAGTCTCACACGGGGGTTATAAGGATAACTGAAGGTAGGAAGATAAAGCAATTGGCACAGTCCTGGCAAATCCTAAAATTGAGAGTGAAGATGAGATCCTTGTGATGACAATGATGATGAAGCTGGGTAAAAAGCAGATTTCAAAACAGAATGCTCAGTATAGTCACAATTTATTATTTATTTAAATAATATATATTTCATTTTTAAATATATTTAAATATTAATATTTAAATAATAGATAATATGTGCATGTCTTCAATATGTGGATAGGTCTGTGTGTTGTATGTGTGTGTGTGTGTATATACAATATACATAGAAAAAAGACTGGAAAGATCTATACCAAATGCTAAAAGTAACCAGTTCTGGGGAGTGGAATTAATTTTCCAATTTTCTGAATTTTTCAAACTAGAATTCTGAATATGTATGGCTTCTGCCATGAGAAGAGGTCATACCGCCAGGAGATAAAACCCATCGGATAAAACCCTGATATAAAAAATAGTAAATCCATTCTCTACAAAGAATAAGGATCTGTAAGGGGGTGTAAAGGGCATCGAACAATGGGCGCCTTTAAGCTGGAGAGAGGCTGCAGGAAGGACCAACATCTTGGGGTAAAAAAAATCAGGGTCCTGCCTTAGTCACTGAGACAGAGCTATGGAATCTGCCTGCCCTGGGCACCTGAGGCACCTGAATGATTGAGCAGATTTCTCCCAACTTGTGTATTGGGCTCAGGTTACATAAGCCGCTCGCTGTTTGTGTAAATGGCTATTTTGTCCCGTTCTGAATTGGAAGGCGTCTGTTTGATTAGCACAGTTTATATAACCGAAATCCGAGACTGAAGGAAGGATTTGGCTAGGACTCTTGATTGCACTGGAGGGTGGGTTGGCCAGGAAACTTCCAGAGTAAGAGGCTCTCACGTTGAGGCAGAATTAGAACAAATTGTTCCCCATACTCCCCCCTCCTATGAACTCACAGTGGAATCTAGCTCGTTGACAGAGTTGGGTTCTACTCCTTCTCCCGGGGACCGAGCGGGGCCGCTTGCTTCCGAGGACTGAACAAAGCGAACGCGCCCACGCAAAGGCGCTGGTGGCAAGGCCACATTTAATGGTCATTTCATGACCTGTGCCCCATCTGCGTTCCAACCCCCTTCTGTTTCTAAGCTCAAAAACATTTTCATAAAGGTTTTTTGGGGTGGAATTTTATTTTTGTAAGAATGGGTGTGTTTGTTGTCTTTTTCTCCTCTTTGAAATCTATTTCAATTTTTTCCTTTTTTCCTTCCTGAATTTTAATGGGTCTTAAAGTAGGACTCTGCCAGAATTCTAACAGTCAAAAAAAAAAAAAAAAAAAAAGGTACATGATCTTCTCCAAAGCCAACCTGGGGCTCATTTTCCAGGCCTCGCTCCCACACCCATGCAGCCGAAGCCGTGGACGCCGTGCGGGTGGCGGCCCACGCCTCGTGTTGTAAGCCCAGCCGCTTCCTGTTTTGTCTCTCACCTCATCTGGACCCTGGGGTAGACTCAGTTCTCATCTTAGACTCTGTTATTTCAGTCTCTGGTCTCAGTGTCACTTAATCAGGAAAATGCTAATTCCTCAGCAGGGAGAATAAAGTCGTAATGGCCTTCTTAGTTTTATACTAAAACCTCTAGGGTCTCCTGAACAAGTAGCCCGACTCTTACCTCTGTTTTTCCATCAGTAAAGGGAAAAGCTGTAAAGTCTCTTTTGTCCTGAAGTGCACTCATCCCTGAAAGCCATCTGGGAACAATTTAGGTTGGGTCCCATTACCTCAGAAGGTGTACAGAAAAGTATTAGATAATTTAAACTGCATTCATTGTAATCAATATATACAAACCAGAGGTTTTGTGGGCTGTAAGGGTAATGGAAGTGTGGACTCCCACGTGCACACATTATAGGGAAGGCGAATGTGAACTCTGACCACCCCTCTACACAGCATAGTGTTTTCCTTGGCCTCCTCTCTTATTTCTGGTCATTTCTCCAGAAGAATCCCTGGAGATCCCTGCCTCCTCCAGAAGGGCCCTCTTCTAATTCAGAATCCCATTAGGAATTAGTCCAAATTCCATGCCAGAGGGACTACAGTCTTGTTAAAAGGTACCTCCTTAATATGATTAATCTTGCCAAAGAGAGTTACTAATTTCTTCTGGAATACCCTCTGTTGTAAGATCAACCACCAATTTAATTTGTTAGTAGCTTTTAGGGATACCACATGGATTGCATACATTAATGGGGAGATGCACCCCAAGTTCAGGTAGCAGATAGCCTTGAGATATCTACAAAGGAGGTATTTGTTCACTGTGGTTAAATAAAAGTGCAGGCTTGAGCACATGCCTGGCTGGGATCCCTTCCCCACAGCTCAGGTGCAAGACCTGGGCAAGTAAGAGCTCTCAGTGTGTTTCTTTGACCATAAATTGGGGATAATAGTACCTAGCCCACAGGGCTATTGCGAGGATTTAATACATGTGATGTGTTTAGAACAGAACTTGGTAATTAATCAACAAATATTAGTGTAATTGTTAATCCAGATGAATCTTTATTTTTCTTGTTCCAAACAAGTCTGATGAAATATAAAGAACTTCTCCCTAGAAAAAATATAAATGTGTAGGGGCACACAAAATCTAATATACACTTAGGGGTCTTCAAGGCTCTGGGAAGTCTACTCATAGTCCTGATCCACTTGGTGGTATCTGGAGGGAGCCACATTGGGCAGCCTGGAGTGGTGGCTCAGACCTGGGCTTTGGAGTTGGGCCAGCTCGGGTTTTAACCCTAACTCAGCCACCGATTAGGTGTGTGGCCATGGGGAAGTTCCATGTCATCTCAAAGCCATGTCTCCTCACACTTAAAATGGGGATAAAAGCAGTTAGCTGCTCTGTGAACTTAGTGCATTGACAAAAACAGGTTCTGTGGGTTAAACTGTGTTGGGCCATTGGGGCACAGAAGTCACACTGTTACCTGGGAGTGAGGAATCATCGGTGGTTCCCAGTCTATTTCCAGACACCTCCCCTTTGAGAAAGAGCTAGGAACTGGCAGTTGGAACCATGATTCCGAAAAACATCCCCTATCCTATGAATTCGGGGAAGAACAATGGGAGCAGAAACAAAAACTAAACAGGGAGGTGACATATTTTGAGTATTTAAGAAATGTTCCTTTACTAAAAGGATCTAAATAGACAATCTTACAGTGACAGTGGAGTATGGTAGGAAGACCCTGGAACTTGTTCCTGGGAGCTACATTTTAATCTCTCCCAAGCCTTAGAGACCCTGAATGGTGATATCTCTGCTCACTGCTCTCCCCCACTGACTTCAGATTGGAACACCAGGAGCCTTTCAAGAAGACTTTTCTAAATGGCCAGAAAATCTACCTTTCAGTAGGTAGTGCTTATTTATATGCCACATACATTAGTTAAAAAAAAAAAAAAAAGGCCCGGCGCCTGGGTGGCTCAGTGGGTTAAAACTTCTGCCTTCAGCCCAGGTCATGATCTCAGGGTCCTGGATTGAGGCCCGCATCAGGCTCTCTCGAGCTCTCTGCTCAGCAGGGAGCCTGCTTCCTCTTCTCTCTCTCTCTGCTGGCCTCTCTGTCTGCTTGTGATCTCTCTCTGCCAAATAAATAAATAAATCTTAAAAAAAAAAAAAGGCCATAAGGAAACACACCCAAATATTAAGAGTTGGGATGTAAGTTTATTGATTATTTTAATTTTCTTGGTATTTTTCTGGACTTTGGTAATTTGCTTTGTAATAAGCATGCATTGT